>JAUMHP010000078.1:9865407-9887144 GCA_032361065.1 Enteromius trimaculatus | reverse complement strand
CTTTGGAACTGGTTTGATTGGGCGATCGTAACAAGGGGATTGATTAGCTGATTGCTAACAGCTGTGGGCAATTCGTCACTATGTTATTATCAAAACATTTATTTAAAACAAGCCATGTTCTCCAAGTAATGTACACTTTGTCCCGGTTAGTCTACCTTCTTTTGTATAATAAATAAAAAAACAAGTGGATAGAATAGAGAGAGAGAGAACACCGTTTTACAGGGTCATTTTTATAATATATATATATTGTATAATATATACACAGACTTTTCCAACAAACCAGACATGCCTTGTTATAAAAGGTCAAATTATCCAAAATATTTAGATATTTCATATTTATATCACAATTTTTTGGCTTTCCCTTGCTTGTTGACATAAAGTCATTTTAAAATATTTATTATATTTTAACAAAACCGCTTCAGTCCATTTATGAAATAATTAAATAGATTATGCAAAACTACAGAATTTTCTTTTTAAGAATTTATTTTTCATATCTAGACAGCAGTGGTGTAAAGTACTTGAGTAAATGGACTTCCTTACTGTACTGTACTAGTATTTTTTGGCTACTTTGTCCTTGTACTGAGTGTCAAAAATATAACTTTTACTCTCTACTCCACTACACTACATTTTTGACTGAATACATGTACTCTTCTAATCTTTTGGGGTTGTTAATAGTTTAATAAAAAAAAAGCCCGCAGGATTGATGAAATGATATCAGCTGCACTCTCTCCTCTCCGACAGCGAGATCACGTCACCGCTGTCCTACATGGCCACGCCTCCTGTCAATCACTCAGATCTTCTCAGCGGTAGGGATGCGTTCAAAAAAAACATTCAAAACACTTACAGAGCGCATGCATACATTACATGAAGTCTAGACTAGTGCACGCGCGCATTTACAGAGTGCTCTTAGATTTTTATTAACAACAGCTCAGTAAACAAAAAGTTAATTAAGAGATTTTTAGGCATATTGCACATATTTGCTCTTTTGCTTTCAACTAATATTAATCCAAACAGCCACAGTTTAGCGTCTCTGAGCAACACGATGTTGTTTCGTTTCTGAATGAATCACTCGTTTGAATGACTCGGTTCAATGACTCACTTATTAAGAGGGATTTGGTTCCATCTATTGGTGGTTTTAATTTCAGATTTCGATTTTTTCGACTTTTTCATGTTTAAAATAATTTAAAATATCAGCATTTAACGTTTTATATTTAAAATATCAAAACAATATTTATGCAGTTGTTACTGCAGTTTATTTAATTAAATTATTTATTTTTGGATTAAACAGAGAGAAGAAATGCATCTAAATGCCACTTCGGATACAGCTTTTGTGTTGCTTTAATTTGCTTGGTAACAGCACAAATATCTTCTTATTCTGTTTCACTGATTAAATATAAGAATTTGACTCAAAAGATAATGGACACTAGAAAAAATAAAATCACTTTATAAAAGGTAAAAATGCCAAACATTTGTACAAATAATTTTAAACATATTGGATAAGATGATTTACTTCCACTCAGTGTGAATTCAAAATGTGAATTAACTTAACTTCAGTTTTTTTAAATTAATAAACATAAACAAACTATACCTTCTCTATTTCCAGAGCATTAATCATTCATTGCAACATTTAATCTAATTTTCATGTTTAAAAATAATTTATGCTTCTACTGCCTGCTGACTTGGTTTTAAACCTATATTATCATCCATTTTAGGAGCTTAAAACATCTTAAGATGCACACATTTAAGTCAGGAAAATCTTAATTTCCTTGGGGGAGTATGCCTCGAACCTCCACATAATGTAGATTTTGGGCCCTCTATTTACAAAAACATGTAGCTAAGCCCCGAATGTTTCTCATGTCTGGCTCCGCCCCTGTACTGGATGCTCTGTACCTGCGGTATATGAGCTAAATGAGGCTACTCCGTGTAAATGTGAATTAGCAGCTTGCTTTCACATACCAGCTGTTTCACATGGCTGCTTTTGTTAAAGTTGAAAAAAAATATTGCCCTCCTCTGAGAGGTAATTTAAAGTCAGCTCTGAAATTAATTTTACTTTTTTCTTTGTCCTTAGTAGACTGAAAATATATATATATATAAAAAAACTAATTGTTTCACTTGTGCCTTTTTTGTACAATTGAGTTGTTGGATCTATTTTGTTCTGCCATTTTGAAATATTAAGATGTTCAATTTCATTTCTATATTAGTAAATTAAACCTCATAAATAAACAGTTTCTTGTTTTTCACATATCTTGATGTTCTTCGAACCTACATTCAGTACGAGCAAAATACTCAAGTTCTTTTAAAATTGGATACTTTAAGACTTTTACTCAAGTCTTATTGGAGTTGGTGACTTGTAACTTGTAATGTGGTCATTTTTAAAGTAAGGAATTCATACTTTTACTCAAGTATGGTTTTCAGGTACTCTATACACCTCTGCTAGAGGTATGAATTATGAATTGCATGTTTACTGAATAAATTATGATATATATTTTAAGTCGTGTGATTGACTGTTTTATAAAATTTTCTTTACCAATTTGATCACTTATCTGTTGTGCTATTCCTATCAATTCCCTGAACTAGTCATTAGTAAAACCTGAAGAAAACACTAGTCCGTTATGTTTAGTATGTGATTTTGTGTGCGTGTTGTACCAGCGATGCGGTCGGGTATGTAGACTGGGCTCGGGCTGCTGATCCGGCTCGGTCCGGATACGCTCTGCAGGGCAGGTGTGCTGGGCTTGCTGGCCTCCTGACCCTTTTCCGTCTGGGTGCAGCTGTCTCTGCTGCCGGTCTTTGAATGTGTGGCGGCTGGCATTGGGGTGGAGGGCAGGACTGGAGATGGAGAGGAGGAGATGGACTCTGTCCTCAGAGAGTCACCTCTGAACTCTGGGCCGAGCAGAACACCTGGAGCATGAAAAGCATGAACAATTCAGACGTGAGTGGATAAAAAACACACATTAACACATTATCAATATATCATACTATAATATAATATGGCTACAAATAATTCTTTGTGTGAATAATTTAATACAATTTCTCAAAAGAAATTACATCAAAAGTACCATGACTTTCAGACACCATCGTTATTGTTTTTATTCAAATGTTACAGAATCAGTCAAACATTTTATTTTGACAAAATTTAGAGCACGAGATGTTTTTTTTGTTTTCGATTTAACATTCAGTAAAAATACAGGTCTGAGGGTGGGGTCAGTGTGTTAACGGCATTCAAATATTTTAATATCGTTATTTTATCATAACAGCCCTATTGATTTTATTACTTCTTTGGCTAATTTACATCTGGGGCCTCTTTGAGGGTTAAACAGTCTCTCCAGTAACACATTTCAGATCTCTTTCTCATCCACCTACCCAGACTTCCCTTCCAGCTACGGTCTTCCCTGCGCTCCTCCGTGATGGGGCTGCTTCCGCTAAGTCCAAGAGAGTGTGACAGCAGCCCGGAGCCGCTGGAGCTGCCGGTGCCTGTAGCTATGGACATGAGGGACTTGGAGGGCCTCATGGCAGGGGCGTCTAATTTGCTGGCAGGTTCTTTCCTTGAGCGCTGATGCAGTACCTTTATCATGGCATCCTTCTCTATGATCTGAGCATGCAGGTTCTTGATCCTGCTCTCCATGTCCAGACAGCGGCGGTTAGCCATGAGGATCTCCTCTTCTTCTTTCTGGATACGTGCCTCCACCGAAGTGTCGTAGCTGCTGCTGGGAGAATGGCTGATGATGGCAGAGGACGTGTCTCTGGATATGTTAGAGATTAAACAAATAGAAAAACCAATAGATTTTCAGTACATTTTCACTAGTTATTTATAGTTTACTTCTGTTTTTATCTAATATTAATTTCAACTTTAAGTTTTATTTTATGTAGTTTCAGTATAGTTATATTTGCACAATATAGTTTAAATTTATTGTTATTGTTATGCATACTTACAATTTTATGTTTGAATTTATTTATTTGGATTAACCCCTTGAGATATCTAATTTCGAGGGGGTCCCATACGTCCATTTTAGTTCAAATAATGTCCATTTCAGGTAACAATATATTTTTATTGTTAATTTTCAGGACGACAAATCGTAAATAGCTCTATATTGCTACACTGTAGGCTTAGTGTATAGAAGGGAACTTGTGTACCTCTGTGTTGCCACAGATGCAGCGGCGTCCAGTGCAAACTGTCTCATGACGCTCTCCTCCAGGTATTTCTGCTCCCATTTGGTCATGTCGGCCTCCAGGGCCAAAATCCTCTCCTCTTTTTCTCTTAGGTGCTCCATAAGAGCCGCTGTGCTGAACTCAGGACTAACTTGGTTCTGAGGACCACCCTGCCTCTGTGAGAATGAGAGAGACAGAAAGAACCATTAATAAATCTCAGTTAAGTACATCAATTCTGACCTAAATGTCACTAATAATATATGTCCCCATTTAAACTAGTTAAACTAAGCCAACTGGCTTAAGGTCTTTGCACAGGAGTCAGAAATTTTTGTATCCGTTTTTTTTCCGCATTTGTCATCCGTCTTATCAAAATGCTTTTTGCAGATGTGAAAGCCCAGAGAATCAAACCTGGTCTGAATTTTGTTATGATGGACGAATGTTTCGGTGGCAGTGTGTATATGTGATTGACACAATGTGTGGTCATATTTATTTTTTTATTTGCAAAAATTTAAGAGATATATATATATATATATATATATATATATATATCTGACCGTATATAGTTACCACAAACAAGTAGCTTAGGAAAAGGCTAACACAAAAACTAACTGCAATCAGTTTTTTCCCCCAAATGAGTGCAAACCCTGCCTACAGAGCTGCTTCTAAATATTGCATTAGTCATGTGCTAAATGCCTGCAAAACACAAACCTTAACTGATTCGATTGTTTGAGGCAGAATTTGTTTCTTGTGTGGAAAAGTCGTATGTTTTGTTAGAGCTGTATATTTTATGCTCAGATTACTGTGCTGTGTTAGTTTAGCAACATGCTAACATTCAGCTCTACTTTAATTGTAAGTTGTGTATTCTCAGTGTGGAATGTACAATTGTCCAGTATCATCTAGAATACGTCCCAGACCCCCTACTGAATTGGTTTCGAGGGATCAGATTTAAATCAGAGAGCATTTACACACAGTCTTGTCATGATCGGATAGCTATGTAATCGGAGAAATGCCTGAAGTGACGAGCTGTAAACAGGCAGTACTGCTGATCTAAAGTATTTTAATCTAATCTGGTTGTTTCAGGTGTCCTGGTTGAAGGAACACCACAGAGGAAGGATGTCCAGTATCTGGGCCCCTAATGAAGAATACAGCTGTCTGCTACTCCTCCCCTTTGCTCAACACACATTACCATAGGAGGGTGAGCTGCAACCTTTCCTCCAGATTAGGGGTCAGTAAAAACTGGACACACAGGAAGAGGGTACACAAGGAAGCAGATCATCTCCACAACGATAGCATGAGCTCCTGCTGCTTGCAGCTGAGGCTCATCCGTGTATGTCTGTTGTGTATGTAGAAAGAGTAACTGGTTGCACTTCTTGCAGTTTAAAGGATTTTCAAACTGGGGTCCAAGGATAACAAACAGTTTTGGGTCTGAATGTGGTAAAAGTTTGATTAAAAGGGAGAATCGCGTGTGCATCTCTTACCTGTTGCATTCGCAGCGATTCAAGCTCTCTCTCCAGTCGAGTGCGTAGCCGATGCTCAAGCTGTTCTCTCTTCTCACAAGCTGCCTGAAGCTGTGCTAGAGCCTGCTGCATCCGCTCCACCTTCTCCACATATACCTGCTTCTTCTTCAGCTATAAAAACACAGAGAATGCAGGTCAGACCCTGCTGCTCACGCCGCAACCAGAAGACCCCATCCACCTTACAATGCCTCCTTGTATACTTCCAACCTCTCTTTCTCTTCTCTCAAATCCACCAGCGGTCATAATTGCCGCCAAAATGAATGCCCCAATTTAGCTCAGGGGGGACAACATGAGAGAGAGAGAGAGAGAGAGAGAGAGAGAGAGAGAGCAAGAGAGAGAGAGCACAGAGGTATTTGGCTCCCGTTTGGAAGCGGTGGGTGGAGAGGGCAAGAATTCAGCCATCTTCAAGTCCTTTCATGGCAGACAACTCAAGGGGCTTTGTTAGGGGAACAAGCGGGCGTTTGTGACAGGGCAGAACAAAAGTGGAACGGCCTGGTGCATTTTGGGACGCAAGGGTGCGTGCCCCGTTCAGTGATGGCCAAAAGGCCATCTGGGAGAAGGCCAAAAGAGCTCAACCACAGACTCCAACTGTTACAAACACTCAAGAGCGGAGTTCAGAAACGTCAACGCTGCTTCGGTTAGAAGGCTTTTTTCTCGCTTTCTCTCCCTATTGAAGCTTTTTTTGGCCTCAGTAAAGGTTATGTGGTTTCAGAGAAAGTTGCAGCCAACGGCTCACTTGAGCTTGAAGATCTTAACTGCGGCAATGAGGAGCTGACGGGAAGAACTTTAAAGAACTTAAGAAGGTTGAGCTTAAACATTGTGGTGGAGTACCACAGGGATGTGTTTGAGGTTTCGATAAAGCACACCCACAACTTTGTTTATCAACAGCAAGACACTCATAAGCAGAAAATATTTGCAGATGTTCATTTACTTCCCAAAATTCACTCTGTTCTGCTATATTGTTCAATGATCAGAGGATTCTTAAAGCAATTTGTGAGGTATCTGGAGTAGATCAAGCCCCGTCTAAAATCTGCCCACTGAAAGGCTGTCAAACAGGCAAACTCTTTCATCTGGATGGCAGTATGATCCAGCAGCTCACTTACCAAAATGAAAAAAACAAACAAAAGTCCTTCGTTTTCCTTAGCTCTGAGAGAGTAACATACAGTGACCACAAGAGAGAAGTTAACACACATTAACATACATACGGTCACAGAAATCACAGAAAATGCAGGTAATTAAATGAACACCAGACTAGTGAGAACCTGAATGTCTGCTTTGTTCTGTCCCAGTTTAAAATCTATGCTTTTATTCTTTTTTTTTTTTTAAAGTAGTTATTAAAAAGTGTGCATATATCTATGGAAATAAACACTCTGAAGCAAATAAAAGCATTCAAAACTAATTCCTAAAATTGTACCATTGGTTATTAATGAGCTTTACCTCCTCCTCCAGTTTGACCACTTTGGCTTGGGCGTTATTCAAGGCCTGGTCACGGATCTCTATGTGTCTGCGCTGGTCCTCGTTGGTGGAGCGAAGTGAATTCATTTCGATATCCAGCTTTTCTTTCTCTCTTTGAATCTCTTTAACTGAAACATGAGTAAAATGTACATTTAGCATAAAAACTCTGGTTAATTTAAGTGATCGCATTGGCTTCTATGTGGAAGTTCTAGCTAAATTTTTCTAGATTTAGAAGTCCACTCACTTTGAGCCAGAAGCTGTGAGATGGTTTTGCGATTGTCCTCTGTGCCTTCACACTCTTTTGCAGCAAGCTGCTTGTTGGCAGTTTCCATTCGCTCTATTGAAAATAAAAAAGAAGAGACAGTGCAGCCATACTTTCCCCTAATTTTATGGTTCAAAAATATCACAATGCTTCATAAAGTTTAGTCAAGTGCGAGAGATTAAATCAGTGTCAGAAAACAGGATAACAAAACCAGACCATCTGTCGAACAGATTTTATATAGGGATGTATTCATGTTAAAGTTTATATGACCTCTCATTACTAAATGTGGTTTTGTAACGATGAAGCCTTGAAATGCTAATACCAAAACAAAAATATAGAATTTTCTTCATGCGTTCAATAAATGCAACAAACAGCTGTAACTGTTTTAACAGAGGCTTTGTGCAATATTCTCCATCCTACAAAAACACTCTAGAATACAAAGCTCATATTCCAGGCCACTTCTCACAAATGATATACCACTGGGACTGGTTGCTCAGCAAATAGGAAAACAAGAATCTAACAAACATTTTATATGTGGCCAGTTCCCAAAGAGTGGTCTTGACACAAGTCATGATGTGTTGTTAAAACTGGCCCAAATAAAAAGGCCATTATATAGTAGGGGTTGATAGTTTTTTGCAATGGCAAACCATTCATCAGGGAAGCAGGCCAAACGTTAAAACAATATTTCCCCCTGTGTTAAGTCAACCAGACTGAGAGATGAGCATTCCAGAATCAAATGCCTTTCTCCCACTGAGCCTTAGTGCCTCTCAAAAGAATTTAGATTCTAATCGAGATTTAAAATATAAATGAGAAATAACATTTTGGTAGAAAAAGTATGATACAAGTGGATGCAAAAACAAAAAGGAAGGAAAAGAGCTCACTTCAACTTGTTTGGTTCACAGCACAAATATAAGGAAAAGGTATACACCGAAGTTTAACAGATAGGATCGGGGATTTGTTGAAATCCCTAATCCTTAAAATGAGCAAGAGCAACAATGATGGATGCCTTTGCAAACAACACTAATTATTGGCTGTAAGAAATCTACTTTGATGAAATCTACGCCTGAACAATAGCAGAAGTAGTATATCAAGCTACAGAAAATATGAGAAACAAGGGGTGAAAGAGAGAGAAGAAAAATTCGCTGTAAAACTCTGGGAGCTCCCTGTGGATTTAAAGTCTGGGCACGCTGCCATAAAATCAGGGTTTCTCTGTTCTCTGCTGGACTAAAGAACACAGTGAGGCATGATCGTAGAGGTGGTCACACTCAGGCACACTCTCTCAGGAATGAGAGCGAGAAACTGTTGCTTTAGTTTGTACTTCTAAAGATGCTATACAGAGTCATGAGATATCACAAAGGAGAAAACTAATTAAATGAGAATCCAAATGCTTTGAACGTAGATAAGGAGCCTCTTTGAATGAAAGGACAGAATGTTACAGCCAAGTGGGACCACCGCCAACATTCTCATTTACTGATTCCATAGTGTTTCTCATACACACAATATTTTCATACGCATTTTCACACCAAAGATGTGGCAGTCTGATTCTGATTAACATAATGACATCATTATTCACATTTATTTATTTATTTTTTATATCAGCAGCCAATGAGTATACTGTTCAAATACTCGGCTAGTGCTCGCTAGAAACCCTCCGACTTCCCCTATACCCGTTGTTTACTGACGAGCTGCACAAATCCACACTGATAATGAACCCGGATATACGCAGCTCGTCAGTACATGCTGCTCAATGTCAAATGTGAAATCGCCGATGATTATTGTGCATCTCTAATTCAGTCAGTCATAGTACTTGCTCAACAGCCGCATAGCAGATCTATTCTGGCAAGAACAAACACATTTACATGTACATCACAATGCCAGTTGTCATGACGGAAATACCATTAAAGGTGCTCTATGCGATCTTGCAAAACACTATGGGTGCAGGACCTACAACAAACAAAAACAAACTTCGGCCAACCAATCGGCAAGAAGAGGTGGGGTTTAATGCACGTCAAACCCCGCCTCTTTTTGCCAGTTGTTTAGCCGAAGTTTGTTTTTGTTGTGGTGCCCAAAATGTTCCTTTCCATTTTGCAGCCTCTGTGTTGTCTTTCGAGAGCGGGTTTTTTCCCAGTTTATTCAGAGGGCAGACAGCAAGACGATCGAGGGGTTACGCATACGGTTTGAGATAAAAATAAAATCAAGCTAAAATCCTGCCACATCGCATAGAGCACCTTTAAGGCTTGAAGCCTTCCTCTGCTCTACTGCAACCTGGTATATCTGACTATAATCCAGTAATCCATTCCACTCTGTCAGCCATAAACAGATCTACTCTTACTAATTTCTCAAGCATATGAAACTGTCGTAGGTCAGTAGGTGCTCGGAGTGGGGCAAGTTGGACACATATTAAAAAAAAAATTAATTGGTGCACCATATAATAAGAACACCATTTGGAGTCATTGCTTATCATAAGACTGATACAGTGGCAAGGTGCGGTTCATAAACATTCCTTTCATTAAAAAAAAAATCTACTTTTGTACTTGTTCTTACCTCTCAGATCCCTGTTGAAGTCGTGCATCCTGCGCATTTCCATCTCCAGCTTATTTCTCATGGTCTTCTCGAGAGCTTCCCTCTTTGTGGATGATTTGGCCAGGTTCTCATAGGCTTCAGACACCATCTGAATCTCAGTCTCCAGCTGCAGAGTTAAGAGAGAGCATTAGCACTGCTGAGGTCTTACAGCAAAAATATAATGTTTATTTGTTTGGAATTTAACACATAATTTGCCTTGCATGAAATAATTCCAAATCTTCTACACTTTTATACCCAAATGGAGCCGGTTCTTATGCCCGAGTTGGTGCTGGGCCATCTGGGAGCCTATTATGTTGTTTCCGAACCCTGTTCCTGGAGGCATACCAATTCTACACACTTTCGAACTCTTCCTAATTATACACACCTGATTCAACTCATCAGCTTATTAGTACAAACTCCAAGCCCAGAAGTAGATGGGTCAGATAAGTAAGACATTCAAAATGTGTAAAGCTGGTTTGATTCCAGGAACAAGATTGGGAAACACTGGCCTGTTATGAACGGATGTTTCCACTGACTTCAGAACAACAAAATTACCTTTTGTAGTTTGGACACCTTCTCCCCACACACTTCCAGCTCTTGCTTAAGCAAGCGGTTTTCTTCGGACAGCATATCCACCATCTGTTGGGCACGGGCTAGCATGGCATAGGGATCTCCCTGCATGGAGTGTGGATGTGGGTAGTGTTGTCCTTGACTCTGTTGCTGCTGCTGGGATACTTGTTGGTGGTACTGGTGCTGATGCATGTGGAGGCCCCTGGGAACTGACCCATAAGGATCATGGGGAAACGCATGGCTCCGCTGATGGGGAGGGTGACCTGGACCATACAGATCGCCCTGGTAAGAACCAGGCCCCTGTGGGCTACGAGCACCAATAGGGAAGGGCTCTCCTTGGTGACCCATAGATAGAGGAGGGTGGGAAGAGGCCAAGATGCTGCTGAGAGTGGAGGACTGAGCACGGGAGAGTGAGCCCCCTGACGTAACAGAAGATGAAGGACTGTGTTGATGGACAGACCTTTGAGAGTGACTTGAACTCTCCTTATTTGACCTAAGCAATAAATAATATTCATATTAATAAAGAGCAATAAATAATAGCCACATTTTGATTGATTACAAAAGTCTGAACCAGAGAACTTCTGTTGACCTACAAATAAACTAGACTGATTTACACTTGAATAACCAACGGTTTCTTGTAAGAGATTAAATCACAGTTAAAAACAGTGACTTGTCCAAAGTGGAAACTATGCATTCCAACCGTTCATAAAAATATTTTTTTCACAGGTCAACATTCCTGATTCTCTGAAACATAATGGAGAAACTGTCATGTTGTGACATGTTGTAGACGATTATTAGAATTTGATATGCATTCTTTTGCTATATGCCATACACTGGCTCTGAGGTGAATGAATTCAGGGAAACAGGCAAAACTGGCTTTTCCCATAACTGGTTTCCTGACAACATGTCCCAGCATCTAAGGGAAGGGCTGTTTTTTAAAACTCATCATTTGTCATTTTTTAACCGAAGAGTCAAGGAATGCAATTTGTGTTTCAATGTGTATCACTCTAGTTCCTACAAATATTGTCAAACCAAACTGGAACTTTTAGGTACACTTACCGGAAAGAGCCATATTCAGGTGGTGGCTGGTATCGGACATGAGGAATGTCAGCCCTGGTTGGCTGGCTTGTGCCACGGTGGTCTGGGTAGAAGTGTCCAGGCTCCTGGTGCTGAGGCTGATGGTGCTGCTGCTGTTTGGGTGGAGAGGGCATCCCTTTAAAAGGGTAGTCTGGAGGTGGGCCTCTGTGTGGCGGCCCAGAGGGTTTATAATAGTCACCAGGAAGTCCAGGTGGAGGCAGCTGGGGAGAAAGTGGTGAACTGGTAACAGGCGCATGGGCCTTGACTCCACTAGTAGCCAGCGAGAGCTGCATTAGTCTTTCGCTGAGCGAACGTACATGGCCTTGTTTAAGATCCTTGAGCCCGTCATCTTGGTGCACTTTGCCTCCGTTCACTCTTTGCACCGTGGGCCTACCCTCTGGGGGTCGCACTTTAGGGTTACTGACGCCAGTCACATAAAATGCAGCACCTACTGATGGGGGTATCTGTGGTTGAGGTTGCTGAGGCTGATGGCCACGAAAATACTGCGACTGCACCTTGGCTTGGTCATAGGTAGGCAAATCTTCGGGATTCTGCCCCTGTCCGCTCATGCAGCTTCCAGCACCTGACCCCGTGCCTCCACTGCCACCACCTCCTCCTCCTGCAGTGCGTGTGCTAAGCTTTTCCATGCCGCTGTCGGCCTGCAGCTCCTGGCCCTGAGGCTCCTGCCTTGCAATGTGAGGGACCATCGAGTGCTCGTCCCCTGGGCTGCCAGGGCCCGGATATCCACTTACTGGACCTTGTTGTTGTTGCTGCTGCTGCTGTTGTTGCTGTTGCTGCAAGGCGAGATAATTTCGGCCTTCGCCATAGCGCATTTGCTCCTGTAAGAGCCGTTGCAGAACCGTATGGCCACTACCGCTACTGCTGCTAGCCGATGTGTCCTCGGAAACTGAGGCTGCCGCCCTCATTTCCAGCTCCCGTGACCTGCCTACCTCATGGAAGGAGGAGCTTCGGGCACGGTCCACACTCCCTGCACAGAACACCAATGAATGATAAGTGACACGTTCAGCCACTCATTTTTATCTCAGGCTGAACCACAAGCATATCAAGCTGAAAATGAATGAAAACAGACTGAAGGAGCCTGATGAATCTTCTGCATGTTTTTAGAGAAATGCCTAAGATCTCTGATCCCAACTGTACCAGAATCTTCACACATTGACATCTGGGCACCACAGTTGGTAAGTTTAACAATTTATGACACCGTTCCTAGTTTAAATATGACAAAGGAGGAATTTTGATGATTTTTAACCTCTACTTATTACTATTAAAGTGCAAATCAGTAATTGAAGTTTCTGCATTGTAAATAACAGGAGCCCAGGGTCAAGGTGTCGAAGTCCACCAATGATGTAAATCATGTTACCAGTACCATAAATACACCACAACTTTGTACAACTGCTCAATTTCTTACATGCATTGCAGTTGGTCATCTGATTATCCAAAGCTTATGTCTTAGTTCAAAGCTTACACCCCAATATCCCTACAGTAGGCTTGAGCTGTAGACACTTAGAAATCACAGAGCAATTTAAAACAAAAGTGAGCTGTTAAAGCATACAAAGCCATTAGGTGAAAACCATTCCGTAACATTAGCACCAATGTGGGGTGTAATGTGTAGTACCTCTATTTCACTACTGCAGGGTTACATTCAGTTTCTCTAAATAGTGTTAATCTGGAATGGTTTCCACTACTGGCCTTGAACAGAGTTTGTAGTTTAGTGGTTATTATACCATCTAAAAAGTAATGAAGGGGAACTTATTACGTCTATTGTTTTCTGATATTCCTCGCATTCTCAAGGAGGATGAGGCTTTTTTCCGAAACATCTGTGGTGAATAAATAAATAAACGTAAAGTGAGTCAGAAACAGAGCCATCTGTGTACAACTGCTTTCCGACCTGGAAAGCCAGAGAAAGTGGAGACGAGAGTGAAAGAAAAAAAAAAAAATACAGTTTACAGTGGCCCGCCCCAAACCCCCCCATACTTAAACTTCCACTTCCTGTCATTCTCCAATCTTTCGCTCACTGAGACCTCCTCAAAAGCCAATGACAAGGATGGCCACAAACAAAAGCAGGATGAGAATGTAAAATGCAGAGGTCACAAAAAACTCACGGTTAAATCAAACGAAGGCTGATTTTATCGTAGGTGGAGAACTAAAACGGTCCCTAAAAGATACTGTGTTTACACATATCAGTTTTTGCTGTGGAATACAATTTGTTGTACAAATCTTAGGCTCTAGAATTCCTTCAAACACCTTTACTTGAAAACTGCTTTTATTAATCAGTTTAAATGTAAAACATATAAATCACAGGACTTTTTAAGTAATACAATTATATCCAAAGAGGTCCTACATTTCAAGTCAAACTGGACTAACCTATGATATTTAGTATTTATCTTTGTCTCATTCATGTCCACTCCACTAATCTAGACTCTCTGGAGTTTCTCCAATCACTGTGTTATGCATTACTTACGGTATATTTGAAAAGATCGCCTACCTGTGTGGCTGTTGTAGACACTGTCGTGTGTCACTACTGGCTGCTCATGGTGCTGACAATCGCTAGGGTCACTGGACTGAAGAAGCTCCTCAAGTTGCTCCAAAACACACAGCCGGTCCGCAAGGTCCCAAACGCCAAGCCACTCTAGAACAGGAAGGCACTCTGGCAAGTTAGAACAATGGGGGTGGGGTCCAAAGACAACCAGAGGGGCTTTTTTTGGATTGTAGAAAGAAATATATTTCATGTGAAAGATAGGGGACATGCGCTATGTTTGTTTCCTGATTGAGACAGAATGAAAAAAGAAATCCCCTTGTTTTTTTTTCACAGCCGTTAGGGACCACACTGCAGCTGTGTAGCTAGGTGATAGAAAAATACAATGTTCAGCTACTGGACTGAGACTAACAAGTAATTCTGACATACAGATAAAATAGTTTAAGGGAATGAGGCTGGTTCCAGCTCAGCTGGAAAAGATGGCAGTGGTTCAAGTAAGATTGTATGTAAGGATATTCATAGTTTTAAGGTACTTGCATTATCTACACAATGCCACAGAAACCTGTAACATTATAATGTGTCAAATGTTTATGCTTTAGAGACTTGCAAAAGACTTTACAATTATTTAAGATATTTTTTTACTTGATTACATTAAAGTTGCTGCAAAAGGGTAGGACTGTGTGTGATACATCATTTTTTATAAATTTAGAACATGTCCAAGTCAGAGTGAAATATGACACAATATGACGCGTTTTGTGTTGAAACTCCTTTCAGACAACACATTTTTAAAAGAAAACTCACTACAAAAACTCTTGAATCACTCGCATACAAAACTTCACGTAGCTATGAAACAGTCTGAATCATGCAATAAACCAGACCCCTCTTTAATACGCCCCAACCTCGACAAAAACAGAAATAGACTACAGATGCCTCCTCCCCTCACACCCCTGCTGACGCTTGAACTTCAAGTTCCTTGACTGTTTCAGATAAACAGTTTATTGCACGGCCAGAGTGCCCAGACGTGAATTCGGGGAATCTGACATGCCTAAAAGTCCACAGATAGGTCTCCTAATGAAAGTCTCTGACCTCGAAGTCTCACCACGATTGTTTCTCATGATCTGTTTACAGTTTAAATCCTGACCAAGGTTTGAAGCAGGTCAAGCATGATTCCCAGAACTACAAAACTGGGGGAATCTCTTAACTTCATGAACACATTCCCATTAAATTGACTACCTTCAACATCCATAGAGCAAATGCCTCTTTTGTGCAGACTTTGAATAAAGTTCAAACATGATCATACTATGCGACATTGAAGAACTTGGCATCTCTTTTATACAGATGGCTATAGTGCAATCAAGACAAGAAAATGTTAGCTATTAAAGAGCTAAAAAATACAACCAACACAAATTCAACTCACAGATTTCTACCTCCTTTCCACCAAAGATGCCTTGGATGAAAAAACTCCACTGAAATCTTCTAACAGTTGACCATTTGTCTTGAACTGTACTCTTTTGTTCACACGCTTAACGATACTGCTGCAGTAAGCTCGTACACCGATCTAACTAATGCATTCCATCAGGTGTGGCTGTAAGGATAGGTGAGCTGGATCACTGCCAGTTATCAACACACCTTCAAACCTGCCTGCTGCTGTTAACACTCCAACTTACATCAAAATGAGTAGAGCTAATTATCAAGAGACTTGGGTGTGCAATACATATCTGAAATCTGACTAATATAACAGTTGAAAAAAGTAATTGTGGTCTATGCTAAATATTTCTCTATGCATGCCCGAAACTTCAAAAGTGTCCAGTTTGATTTAATCCAGATGATAAGAGTTTACTGGAATGTCAAAATGGTTGACTAACCATTTAGAATTTTCACTTTCACAAGGGGCTACTGATTTTGTTTAATGAGCTAAGATATTGTACTCTTCAACTTCTGTATGCTACAATAATTCAAATACGAATTATTAGTTAAGATGTGAAAAGAATTCAAATTAAAAGACATTGGATAAACGTACATTTTGGTACTTATTGCTGGAAAGAGAGTTAGTGGCTATATAACATCTACATTTGATTACATTTATGCATTTGATCATTTTTTCATAACGGGGGGAGGGCTCAAAAAGAGATTATCACATTAGTCCAATTGGACTAGTCTGTCGTTGGAGGACTACAGTAGTCAACATTCAAAGTGGATCAAAACCTTTCATCAAAGTTGTCCAAAAACAGTACCTATTCTTGCCTTGGGACAACTTTGATGAAAGGTTTTGATCCACTTCAAATGTTGACTACTGTAGTCGATTAGTTCAACATCATTAGCCATCAATAACCATGTTGTCAATAGACAAATCCAGGTCAAATTGTGCAAAGGATCCACCTGCTAAGAAAAGTTGAGTAATGTAGGAACAGGTGGCAAACCGCAAGTCTTCTGATAAGAATCTAAAACACCTGGCTTGCCCCAACACAGACTGCAATTATTCCTTCCTCATATTTCTAACCGCTGCCATCAGTGTGTCTTTCAATTGCAAATAAACAGAGCCAACAGCAACATGACATGGGGACTGGGCAAATCTGAAAGCCTTCATCCTCTTGGATTTTTTTTTTGTTTTGTTTTCCAAGTAATGGCAGTGTTCAATAAACAAGCCGTATAAAATGATCTCCACTGCTGTGCAATAATCTGCAGATGAAGTTGAGCAAACATCACTTCCTTGACCAAACGTTATTTGATTATATACTGAAAAAAACAACAACTGAAAAATGTCTGGTTTTAAGCTGTACTGAGAAAGATCTGATCTTTATAGATGTGTTCCACTAACTGTAACCTGGTTTCTGATTGTCCAGAACATTCTGAATGGACGCTGACATTGTCTAAATATTTACGTTTCATGCACAAGTTTCCCAGGGCCCCCATGCAGACAGTGTTTACTCGGGTAATACACCAGGAATGTGGCCCAGGGTAGGTTTGAGTAAGGACCGATGCTGGCAGTCTATCAAACAGCCTCTGACAGTACAGTCCATTCCAGCTCCCATTATACTGAGACACTCCAGGTTCTCAGTACAGCGCTGACAGATGTTCAGGTTAATATCTGATCCAGGACTGATGTCAATGCTTAACTTGTTAAAACGTTTTAGAACTGAAAACAAAAGCGGTTTCTTAACTATTTCTTTAGGACATGCTGGCTAAACTTTAAAACTATTTCCAAAAATACCCTGTAGTTAAGTTTACAGGGTGAGTAATACCATCATATGTAGTCTTTCAACACGCGTCTGCTTTTAAAGTCTTTTTAGTCATATGACCAGAAGCTGACACTAGAATTAATCACCAAATGGATTTAATTTGAACTGATCTGAACTCAAGAAAGTCTAAAGAGAACAATATTCACTGGTGGTGTTGTTAGCCAATTAGTAAAAAAAAAAGTGTACATAAAAATTTAAATCTAGTTTAAAACTATTAAAAAAAAATTATATTTGTCTTTAAAGCTATGTTAAGTTAATGACATAAAAAAGTTATTGTGTGATCATCAAGTAAAAAATAAAAATGTCCTTACACCTTGAAAAGATATCAGTCACACACAGCTTTTCAGTGATTTTTAGAATTCTAGTAAGACGTTTTTAAACAAATATAATCAATTAATGATTCATAAATATAAGGATTTGTTTCTTGTCATAAAAATGTCAAAATATCTAATATTTTTAAATATTTATTGACCTTGACATTCATCCTTGAAGGTTTACAGGGGTCCCTTTTATGATATAATTAATTACCTTTTTTTTTTTAATGTTGGTTGCACCACTTGACTTCGATTTGGTGACGTTTTTGTAAATGTTATAGCAGTAAAATGTTTTTTTTCAAATATTTTCCTAACAATTATTACTAGAACTTTTTTACAAATCGCTCTTTAAAAAAAAAAAAAGTAATTATTTTATAATATAAAAGTATTTTGTTTTCTTCATCATTCTATCAGAAATATATTACTCTGAATGATATTTGGAAATATAAAATATGCTCATCATCCAAGACACTTTATGAATTGTATTTTATATTTTTTATATAATGACAAATGTGATGAGCGTTGTGTCACTGAACCATGTGCATGTTACTATAGGCAAGACCTTTACCCTTTGGTACCACTTTTCAGAGAACTGTGACAGAAAAAGCTGAAGAAAGCATTTTTCCAATGCATTTTCTTATCTTATTTCCCGAACTCTTATGAATATTGCCGCTGGCAACAACGGTAAACCGTCTAACGCTGACGAGTGGAAGGGCAGCATTCCACAAGGGCTAGAGTTTCACCAGGACAACCTCCTGACATCAAAACTTAAAAGCGGGAAATATCAGGAAGGTGACCTTAGAAAATGTCTGTCAAGAAAGAGCAAGCAGCCCTCTAACAGTTTAAAAAAAAATGCCACCCCCTTACATTCACAGGCACTGTTTACATAACAGGGGAGCATTAGTGGAACGTTTCCAGGGGTTTAATGAACTCCAGAGGACTCGTCCATGTTAAGAGTTCTTTCATGCTTTATGTAGGACATGATAACACTGACAACACTGTTTCTGGGTAAAGGAGGAGCTAATACAGAATAAAGTTTGTGTGTGTTTGAAGAGATACTTAAGAGAACAAGATGATGATGAGCCCACAAGAACGGCATAAAGGCAAATGACCAAAAGATGATAAGGAATTAAGATGACAGTGAACAATCCCTGAATCTAGGAAAGATGTCTTTTTATGCATGGTTAAACTAGGGCTGTTGGTTGGTGGGCTGCCTGAACAAATAGTTTTATCATCAATTAAGTATTACTTGAGCGCAATTTTCTTTTACTGGTTTTAAAGCCATTCGGTTTTTGACATAAGCAGTTATGACCCACAAATGGTGTTAAATGCTATTGCTAGTCAGTTGCAGGTGCTATTTAGGGGGAGGGACAATCTCATTCTAGAGATGTGATATAATTGGATAACAATAATGCAATTGCATAAGCGAATAAAGACCTGTGTTACACCGAAAAGGAAAGCTGTACATTTAAAACACAATTATCTAAAAAAAGTAAATTCCACTTTCATAGACTTTCAAAACTAAAAGACATGGACTAAAACCTTTCATTTTTGATTTAATAGGGTTTTTAAAGGAACAAAATATAAAAATATGCACCCTGAACCATAAACTATTCTCACACGCAAATTTAATTAATCGTTCAGCATGCATCCAACGAGTGGTGAGACAGTGACAAAGGAACAGTCAGAGAACAAAGACAGACAGAGAGATTAAGGCAGAAGGGGGAATTGAGAAACACATGGCAGGAACTGAGCAGGAAACGCAACATTCCATTCTGGAAAGGTCTGGCGCTGCAACCGTGAAGAAAGCGCGAAGCTCAGCCTCCCCCTGTGTCCATTACTCCCAGCTCGGAGAGATTCTCACACTGCAGGACTGGAAAAGAAGTAGGCCAAGAAACTCTGACACATCTGCTCCTTCTCTCTACCTCGGTTTCCATGTTCGTCGCAATATGTCTTCGCCGCATTAATTCACCTCCTCCCTCAATTGTGCTGCTTTCTTGGAACTCAACCATGATTCATTTCAAGGGATTACGTTCTTTTAAACATGTGAGGGGCCTGATGGGAAGTCAGCGCTGAGAGAAACCAGAGGACAGCACTTGGGGCTACAAAACTCTTTAGGACAGAATATACTTCCAAAATACCACGGGTTATTAGATATAGTTGTATGGCAATACCATGTTGAATTGTAGACTATACCATGGTGCTCTATAAAGTACAACTGAATAGCATGTGAAATCATACATTTATACAATACACATCTATAAGTGATCTAATAAAGATGTCCAGGTAAAAAAATGACAAGGAAATTAATCATTAAATTCATTAATCATTTTACATAGAGAAAACTGAGCCTATTTTAGGACTATAATACTACATATTTATTATTACTGAACATATTTATTTAACAAATACCAGTATAATGACATATAATAATAGAATTAATCAAATAACACATTATTTTATAGTACAGTAAGATTTGTTTGTGTTAATGCAATGTGATTTTAATTTAAATGTACACAACCGTCATGAAAATGATGCCACGAAGCCTTAATATTAATGAATTGCTGCCCAATTATATTGCTGTCATGTTTATGAGATTTCACTATATATCAAATTAGTATTAGCATGGTATTATTCTCCAATACCGTCACTGTAACATACCACCATAGCATATTTTGTAAAAGTAATATATTCCACATTAACTTCCAAACAGAGGTATATTATTGATGCTTTTATCATCAGAGATAAGCCACACGAGTGAGCCTGAGGAAATACTCTTATCCTAAAGGTCACTTTTTATCTTTATTCAACTATAAAAGTAAAGGAAAGAGCTGCAAAGAGGCCCTGCAAACCTGTGTGCCATTATGGCAGAAAAAAAAAAAAAAAAATCCAACATGAGTCACAGAATAACTCCCTCTATTTCTTCTCTTCCTTCATACTCCAACTGCAACAAGGTCTCTATAATGTGGTTTTTTCCCCCCGCAAGTCCCTGATACAGGCCCAAGTATTTGGAAACACAGCGCTGCTCCCCTCGACTCCAGCTCAACCCCCACCCACTCTTCCATCCAAAGCCTTAATAAAAAGCATGTGCTTAGAGATGCTTCATCTTTGCCACTGAAGCTCTGAACCAGTTTCATTCCCTCAGTAGGGGGAAAAGGACATATTGAAACCAACTATTTTGTGACAAAAAAAAAAAAAAAAAAAAAAAACAACATCTATAAAATCTGAAATTTACGACCAAAGTGACAATTAACAGAGTTTCGGTCATGTACAACAGATGTGGGGGATGCAAGCAGCAAGATATCGGTCAAACATATCCAGTGTCTATAAAGTTTTAATATCTTTGTAGTGTCTTTGTTAATAAACAGAACGTTTCAAAAGATCACATTCAGTTTGACTTTGATATTTTAAATTGGATAGTCGCACCTATTTTTTAATGTATATAATAGAGTTGTCATTTGGATCACTTGTCACAATATGATATCGATTGTCATACCATATGATATTTGCGATACAATTCGATGATACGATTTGACCGCAGAGTATATTGATCGTTTTATCGATATTATGATATATACCTACTTTACACGAGCAGTTACATTTTTATTTACTTACAAATGCATCTAAAACATACAACATGAACATTTATCTTACATTTGCACATACTGTACCCCAACTAGGACATTTACAACAATTTTCTTTAAATAAAAAGTAAATAAAAATAAATAGCTGGGAAAAAAAACCAAGCTACACATGAGATCAGTAATCTTACACACACACACACACACACACACACACACATATATATATACATATATATATATATATACACACTCACCTAAAGGATTACAACTGTTCAATTTCTCATTAATGCAATTATCTAATCAGCCAATCACATGGCAGTTGCTTCAATAAATTCAATAAATGGTCCTGGTCAAGAGAATCTCTTGAACTCCAAACTGAATGTCAGAATGGGAAAGAAAGGTGATTTAAGCAATTTTGAGCGTGGCATGGTCGTTGGTGCCAGACGGGCCGGTCTGAGTATTTCACAATCTGCTCAGTTACTGGGATTTTCACACACAACCATTTCTAGAGTTTACA
>JAUMHP010000078.1:9820225-9834785 GCA_032361065.1 Enteromius trimaculatus | reverse complement strand
CTGGATGCGTTGCATGACTTTTTTGTGTTTTATAATACTGAGAAAATATTTCTTTACCTGTGCTATAATAATAAAAAATAAAAATAAAACAAGATATATACTATATCTGTAAGCATAAGTAATGGCATGGAATTATATTTCAAATACTTCATTCAGTAAAAATATAAATAACTGAACAGCTACTACATAATACAAGAAAGTGTTATATATGGATGGACTTCACTTCGAAGTTAAATATTTTATAAAGTTATGGAGAAATATAAATGCCATGAAAAATGTAAAACAGAAGGTAATAACAGCGGGGAGAAAACATGTCAAGTCTGTTTTGATGAACTTGAACATAACAGTGGATGTAATTCATATAACATATATATTATATTATAATAAAGTGACAAACATAGAACTGTAAAATATACAGTGAAAAATCGTCTTTTTTTCGCCGCTTCAACTTCATTACAGTAAATTTAACCATGCATTTACATACATTTATAGAGTGCACGTGCTGTTGGTCATGAAGTACTTTCTCCAAACAGCAGGTGGCGGAATAACCTGATTGAATCTGTGACTCTTTCCTTAAAGGAAGAGCGAGTGTAACGGGAAAAACAAAACACAGCAGGGCTAAGTCCAGTGACGTGGCCGCACGATAGAGAAGAGAAACAGGAGGCAATAGGTTGGATATGTTATTATATTTATCCCTTGTGTATTTTAGTATTAGCATCTTCCTAAGTACATTTATAGCGTTCGGGTCACTGGATAGTTACTAACTATTGTTAAAAGTTAGCTTAGCTACAGTACAGTATGCCAGACAGTATTAGAGACAGATGTGGCTGGTTTGCTATGTATTGCAGCATCTGCTGTAACGGCCTTTAATGTCTATAGTCTGAATCATGTTTTTTTTGACTGAGTAACGTGTATGAATGTTTGACCTCAGCAATTTGTAATGTAACGTTACTTGAAGGATGTTAACTTTACATCTCGGGATGTAGCAATTTTCACTAACATTTTAAAATGTATAGGTTTTCAGTTTCATTAACTACACTGTCATATAAACAACTACAGGTAGAGTAGTAATTGCATATTTATATATCCATTTCAGGAGACTGGTATGTGCTAAGATGTCTGACAACGAAAGCTCCACAAGTGACCAAACAGAGAAATCAATGGACCAAGAGCCCAAAGAGCCTGCATCAATAACCCGAGACGAGCCCTCACCTGAAACTCAGAGTGACGGCTCTGCTGATGTAGCACCAACCCGAAAGACCAGGAGAAGACCAGAACATAAACCTCCACCAGAAGAACAGAAGAACCCAGAGACACAAAAACCAGCAGAAAGAGCTTCAGACGTAAGCTTTTATCACACTTCTACTGATAAATATTATGTTTTGCACTTAAATATATATTTCAAAGAATATATTTAAATCGAAGACTACTTCAATATGGCGAAATTGTAGGCTGTACTTCATATTTTTATTATTTTCTCATTCATAGTGGTAATTTTTTTCTAAAGTGCTGATATTACTGTTATTTATTATAGTAGTATTTAGTATTTTCGAATACATTTACATGATTTAAAAACTTTATTTTCCATCACCTCTTTACGTCCTAAATGCTGTATTTTGGTTATTGTTATTTAGTTATCTCTTTAAAGCCCACCTTTCTGCTCTGTTTTCTCTGATTGGTTAGCAGACCCAGTGTGATGTCATTGGTCAAACGCTTAGCCTTTTCTAATCATGTCAAAAATTTAGAACATTAAAATGTTTTAGTATAAAAATACCATCATGGTTATTAATAACATAACTGTCCCTTTTTTTCCATCAGCCCTCCCCAGAGACAACCGTTTCCCAGGGAGGTTGGGGTTATTGGGGTAGCTGGGGTAAATCTATCCTCTCCACTGCTACTGCCACTGTAGCTACTGTGGGTAAGAGGCTCAAGACTTTCACTTTTTTATTAAACAGCTCTTATATCATGAAGGCTCATACTGTTTGTTAATTGTCTAAGGCCAAGGGTTGACGCAGGTCATTGAGAAAGCGGAGACGTCTCTAGGAATCCCAAGTCCTGAGGAGCTTTCGGCTGAAGCGGAAAAAGACAAAATTGATGGTAATGATGTGCTCTTTGATTGACATGGGAGACATAAGACCAAGCAAACCAGTTCACAAGCATGGATGACCTTTCTGCTTTGTGCTCCGCAGATTCAGCCAGTAGCAAGGAAAATAAAGATGAAGAGGAGAAGACGTATGGAATGGGTGGTGCTATGGGAATGATCTCCTCCAGTAGTATGGGAATGCTGTCATCTTTAACCACTGTAGTTCAGAGTACGGTAAGGGCAAGCTAAATGTATGCTGATGGTAATAAAGCTAGTATTTTTGAATTAAAATAGTCTAGATTATTTTTATTATATGTATGTTTTTGTATATTTGTATATTTGTATTCATTTATTATATATATATATATATAGAGATAGAGAGAGAGAGAGAGAGAGAGAGAGAGAGAGAGAGAGAGAATATTTTTTTTATTGTGATTCAGCATGTATTATTTTCATACATCTTAATAAATCTTAAAAAAAAGATTAATAAATCTTAATATTATTAATAAATATTATTTATTAATAATATTATAGTTATTATGTTAAACATTCATTGTTTTAAATTCATTATTTTATATTATTGTTTAATTGTACATTTATTTACTCTGTTTTTCTGTGTTTATTGGCTAGGGTAAAACGGTAATAAGTGGTGGTCTGGATGCATTGGAGTTTATTGGGAAGAAGACAATGGATGTGATAGCAGAGGGAGACCCTGGCTTTAAGAAAACAAAGGGAATGATGAACAGAAACTCTACTCTGTCACAGGTGCAGAAGCTCTGAGGACTGTCTCTAAACCAATGAGATAATATATCGATAGCTACTTCAACTCCCCGTCAGACTTTCATAAAGAAATATATAACCTTTAGTTGAACACATCCTGACCAATTCATAATTTGATTCTGTTTTTTTATCTCTGAAAGGTCTTGAGGGAAGCCAAAGAACATGAGGAGCAGCAGAAAGCTGAAAATGTCACTTCAGAATCAGACAAGAAGGCTCATTATGGGATGTTGTTTGATGAATTTCAAGGCCTGTCCCATCTGGAGGCTTTGGAGATCCTGTCTAGAGAGAGTGAAGCCAAGGTCTGTAGAATATTTTTACAAATATAAAACAACGCTAGAGTTTAAATCGGGTGAGGGATCTGAATGCTGGTGTTCGTGTGCAGGTGAAATCTGTGCTGACCACTCTGTCCGGTGAGGAGTTAGTTAAACTAAAACAGGATCTACAGGATATTAAAGAGCCGTTTTCACTTATGGAGTTTGATGATGAGGTGGACGATGATACAAAAGGTAAAGGCTTGCAATGAACACAAAGCTAAAGTCAAAAAAAGATGGCGATGTTAATTTTTTTTTAAATTAGGGACTTGGTAAATGATAAACAAAATAAAAACATAACAAAATAAAAATTGTAATTTTAGGCGATGATGCTGAAGATTTTGTGAAGGAACTGACAGATGTCCTTGAAAGATTACAGATCTCCACATCAGCAGACAAACTTAGCAGGGTATCACCTGAGCGTTTCTTCATAAGTGTAATCTTCAAGCGTTTTTCTGTGTCAAATTATTTACGCTTACTCATATCTTACTCAGGCAAGAATAAATGCATTCAACCGTATCACAAACATGAAGCAAGAAAGTGAAAACCCTCAGCAAGAAGAAGAAGAGGAGAAAGAACAGAAAGCGGCAGTGTCGAAATGCAGTGTTGAGGTCTGCAACCGTTGCTATTTAGCTTGAAATATATTAAATGACTTTTTAGATATGCAAACTTGTATCTTAGAATAATATATATTCGTGTTAGTTCTGACAATTGAGTTTTCATTTTCATAGGAGGCCCATTTGTCTGCCATTACAAGCCTGGCCGAGTTCACAGCCAGATCCATAGAGCAGTTCCACAAATCAGCTGAAATGCTGCTCCACTGTAACCCGGAGGATGTGACGGCCACAGAACAAGCCAAAGTCCTATCACAGTGAGTTATTTTGTTGCAAAAATTATGCTAAATATAAATTTGTGACCCTGGACAACCAGTCTTGAGTGTAAATGTATACATGATCTGAAAGCTGAATAAATAAGCTTCCCAGTGATGTATGATTTGGATGGACAGGGCAGTATTTGACCGAGAGACAACTATATGAAAATCTGGAATTTGAGGGTACAGAAAAATCTAAATGCTGAGAAAATCACCTTTTAAAGATCTTATCAATATATACTACTAATCAAAAATGAAGTTTTAATAAATTTTCGGTAAGAAATTGACTAAATACTTTCATGGAACATGATCTTTACTTACTATCCTTAGGATTTTTGGCAAAACAGAAAAATATAATTTTGACCCCTCCAATGTATTTTTGGCTATTGCTACAGATATACCCCAGCGACTTAAGACTTAAGGTTTTGTGGTCCAGGGGCACATTTGGAGAAATTAATACCATTAATACTGTTTCAATTTCAGAGTTACTATTGTTATTTGCAAGGAGGTATCAATACTATCCAAAAAGTTCACATCGTGTTTAACTACCATTGGGGTAAGACGCTTCACTTCTTACTGTATAGTTTAGGCATCTGTAATAGGTAGTCATTATAAAATGTGAGTTTTGTTGTCAATATTTTTGTTATTTCAGGCAAATGAAAAGGGAGAAGTTCTCAATCCACTTATTACCAGCATTTTTCTGGAGGTTTGTCTTTATTTTACGTCTCTTCTTTTGCACTTTCAAATTAAATGCAATTAAATAAGACATTTATGTTGATTTGATCTTTTTCATTTTTAAGGCATCAAACAGTGCATCATATATCCAGGACGCGTTCCAGCTCCTCATGCCAGTGCTGGAAGTGTCTCATATTCAGAGGACGGTGGAGTCAGCACAGTGATATCCACTCAAAAACACTTTACTGTGCCAACAAGATTTTAATATCAACATGCAACATAGGATGGGAGTAAAATAATGCGTGATTTACATTTACCAGTATATACGGGAAACACATGACATACTGCACGGCAGGGTTTCTCAAATCTTACCCTGGAGGTCCAGTGCACTGCGGAGTTTAGCTCGAACCCTAATCAAACACAGGGTAGCAGTGCATTGGAGCTCCAGGGTAAGATTTGAGAAACCGTGCTGTATGGTATGCACAGCTTTTGCACATCCAATGATTGTTGGCTTTTTTCCTATCTCAGTATATTTTTGAAGACTCGGTGTCAGAACTCTTCCTATAACTGACAGTTTCAAAATGAATACAGTAATTTAAATGAATATATTTTTTGTCTATAATGAAATAGAAGTCATTGTTTTAATAGCTTAAAGACTTACGTTGTTTTCAAATAATTGCAAGTCGCATCAGTATTAATGTTCAGTTATCTTTTAAATAAATACATTTTACATGTCTTCTGAATTATGAAACTTTAACCTTTTTGAAAATGCAATAGAGACTATAAAGTATGCTAGGCAACATACTATGTATGTAAATGTGGTATAAAATAATTGAGTTCTTGGGACTAAATAAAAAATATTTAAGATATACTCTATAATATTGTTAGCTGAAGAATTTTTTTATTTACCTTACAACATGGTCTTTCCCATCAATGACAGACAAGCCTGGGCAAAATAGATTACTGGTTGATTACCTCCACTAGAGGGCACAGGCGCATTGAACTTCTCACTGACAACATCTATAAATGACTGGGAAGTTTATTTAGAATTGGCCATTTAAATCTATAGTAATAATCGTATAGCACAGACTTGTACTATAAAATGATATATGGTGATATTCTGTGTCAGAAAGTACTGAAGGTAGAAGCACTTTGATGTAAGATTAGTGACCACACAAATACTAGACACTGTGATTTATATTTTATGTGAAAATCAGGACATGAATTATGAACATACATCAAGGACAAACACAATACTATGAGACTGAAGGAGGTGTGGAGGCAGTTATGTTTAGTTGCTCCAGTTTTTCCGTTAAAGATACTTCTGTGTCTTCTGTGCTTTCTGTAAGAGGCTCCAGATACTGCGTCCCAGCAACCCTCTTCCCAGTGAGCGGGTCCACTACCTGCCCAACTTTATACACAATCTCTGCAAGTTCATGGTTGACATGTTTGGATCTTTTTTCCAGCAAAGCCTTCAGCAAAACAACATCCCCAACAGTGCACTGTTCCAAAGGATCATGGGCGAAGTAGGTCTTCCTCTTATTGTAGTACTTGTTAAAAAAAACAACAACATCAATACAGGATTAGAATAATTCTTTCTACAAGCCAAACTTACACAAACATGAATGACCCTTGCAGCCGCAAATATTTAAATGAAATACAAGAAAAACAATAAAAATAAAGGCAATCTAAGAAAAATATATCTTACCTTGAGCAGGTACGGATCAAGTACAAATCTGGTAACTCGGACCTTGGCCGTCTTCTTCATCTTGGTTCCGATGACCTGACCAATTATCCATTTCGCATGGACCGATGCTTGACGCGCGGACATGCCGTTTAAGTTTTGCAGCCCCCTGAAATGTAGCAAATGTTAATGTTAGACGAACTTGCAGGTTCGCAAGTCAAATCTCATTAAAAAAAAATTCAGCTGCTAGCTTAGCTAACCGGTTTCCACAAGTCTGTTTTACTCACTGATGCGAGATTATATAATTGTCATAACACAACAGCAGGCTTTTCTGTGTGTAGGTAAATGAAAGGTGTAGATAATACGCTTACCGGCTTCACTGTAAAGGTAAACGTTAACGTAAAGGTCAAAAACACATGAAAACATTCAGCGTGCGTCTGAATGTCAAGACTCGTGGCTCAAGTTGATGACGTAATACGGATGGTGAAACGGTACAAAAGCAGCTTTGGAACATGTCAAATATTTAAGCATACAAATAAAACGTATGATATTTTTTGTTATTTTAAGAAACTGGAAAATTAGATAACATATTATTTATACATATACAGTAACATATTTTTTTTATTTACAATATGTTATATAGCACTACGCATAACATTATTATTAATATTATTATTAAGTAGCATATTTTTGAAAGTGTTTTCCCCCCAAATGCTATTTTTCTAGTGAATAATTTTCTGTTTGACAAGTGTTGTAAATATATATATATATATATACACACACAAAATGTATATATACATTTTATAATATATATATATATATATATAATACATTAAATATTATACAATGTGAATATATACAATAAATAATAATTATTTTATATATTATACATGATAATATAGCATAAAAATAAAACAACTTTTTACAGTCTTTTACAGAAAATATATTTGTTGTATTCACATGAAAATGTAACAAACAAGAAATGTATCACATGAAATGTAATTGTTATTTTTTTTAAGAATTCTATAATTAAATAATGTATCATTTTTACACACACAATATATGATATGTTATAAACAATTATTATTTCTCAAATAAATTTTTTTTTATTCTTTTTATTCTAATGCACAAAACAACTTTCTCAGACTTTAATACTCATACCATGCTGATTTGTGTATTATAGTATAACGTCACTTTTTTGAACTAAAGAATGCATTTTGTGAACTTCCCCATAAAGTTTGCCTTGCACAGAGCAAAGTTTATAGCAGCAAAGCGCTTTGCATATAGTGGTCCAACTCCCATTTGAACTATTTGGCCTGTTGTTCCAACTGGCACAGAGTCAAGATTCAGGGAAAAGGCATTTATAAAAGAAGAAAGATGTGTCTAAAATAGGGGAACAGATCATGGCATACTCTAATGTGTGTTGAACAGAAAAAGAAATCGGCCTGTCCCTGGGTGGGAACTGGATGAGAGCCAGCGCAGTCAAATCTGGTATTAATCAGAACCACACAGAAAACATGGCTTGTTTCTATGTGATTCCCATTTAAGGCAGTGCAATGGTAGTTTTAGTGCAAGGCTTGCACTCCATCCGTCTGCAATGCTCTTGTGCATTCAGAAACATGTAATATATCAGTCATTATTACTGACTGACCAGCCTGTTCCATTTCAGGACTTACAGATTTTAATGAATGTACTCTGCAGGCACGGCACATTTATTTAATGTCTGGCAGATGAAAGCTTATGGTACATGTGTGAGTGGTAACAGTGCCAGCCCAGAACAGGGATTCCCAAAAAGTCACCAAGCGTTCTATAAATTCAGCGATCTTTAAGATCTCTCCATCCTCTCTGCTCCTGCTTAATGTTTTCTCTATCGGAGTCGCTACACTTCAGTATAGTCTTTAGTTCAGTGTCATTCTGAAAGCAATAGTGAGGCTGACTGGAGAGCAGATAAGACCGCAGAAACAGGACAGGAGGAAGGGAGAGGTCAGCTTTCAGGAAACAGCCCGTACCATTAACATACATGCTTAGTGTGAAAGAGGCACTGACTCACGCGGCCCAGTTTATTTTCTCTGGAGATTCGAATGTGACTTATGAATATTTTCCCTGCAGAAATGAAAAGCAAATTTAAACATGCTTGAGTGATGAACGAGATGGCTGTTTTGCGCTCTGTTTGTTTAATGTTATTGTATGAGGCTGGCGTCAGAGGGCTTGCATAGAACATGGCTGGGTGAAAAAGACAGCAGTTCATTATTTTTGTGTTTATAAAGATATAAAGACCACACAACGGTGAATTACTGTGGCACTTTTTTATGCAATTGTAAGTTTTTGATAACTGGGTCAAAGACATGATGCACATTTTCACCCATTTCTATTCTGTTGAATTGACCATGAAACCAAAGCTGACTATTTGTGTTTTTATGGAATTATGCAGTGTTTCCAACAATGATATCACAACAGCCTTTCCGCTGAGGCTGAGATTGCAGCAATTAGCAAACAACAATGATTCAAACATGCAATTAATTCCTGATGGACAAATTCAGCTCCCACCCTACATTTTTCTCTCATTTGAGATATAAATAGTATATATAATCCAGGGGAGAAATGGCAGTCGTAAAATATTAGTTTTATTTTATTGCCAAGGTTACTTTAGGTTGCAAAATGTCATGTGGTGTGGCCAAAAATGATTTACTAGTCCTATGAATAAGTGTGTAAATGTGGATGCTATTTAAGCATATAAAACAATGTTCATGTTAGATTTTATTGATGACTGGTGCAAATACGCATAGTGAACTCCTAAAAAAAGTACTGATATTTATGAATTCATCATGATGTTTGTGAAAATAATGAATAAAAATGACGGTCACGTCACAACTTTATAGAGTCAATTAATTGAATGCTGTCTTAAAAAAAAATTATATAAAAGTTTTTCAAACCAATATAAGAGGTCATCGGGTGCCCATTTTTTCCACAAGTTGATATGATTCTTTAAGGTCTTAATGGGAAGTCTATTACATAATTTGGTTAAAATTTTTCAATGGTAGTGTAAAAACATTCTGTAAAAAACCAAAGCTCTGTTTTCATCAAGCCATTAGTCCATGTTGCTTTAAATGGTAAAGAGCTCTGCTGACCCCGCCCCTCTCTTCTGTAGAGTGATGAGCAGGATGTAAACATCAGCAGTGAAACATCAGCATTTCTTTATCGTTGACACTGTACATACAAGTAACATTATTACATATGTCTGTAGGGATTTGAAGAGACCTCTTCTTTTAAGATTCTTGTATACAACCATCCAGAACACCCTAGCAATGCATGGCAACCAGCCATAACTCATCTATAATTTTCTTCAAAATTCATAGTGATTCATAAAGCTACAGTTGAAAGACTATCCAAATAATTTGTCTTGTTTAATTGTTCAGACTTCCCGTGTTTGTAACCATGTTGCTACAAAACTGTTCACACATATTTCTATTTCTAACTGCGTTTCCTCATTGCTTCAATGATCCGGCTTTTCATTATGCTGATTAATGGCTTGTGTATTTTTATGGCAGATTCTCCAGCGTAATGTCTGTTGCAAGCTGATGTCAGTGTCCCTTGAAAACAAACATGAGATCACTATGGAAATACCAGCAGACTAGCAGAAGAAAGTCATTTATTAATTGCTGCAACAATATTTTTGCCCACTTGAATCACAGGCGCAGGTCACGGCCCATAAAGTTGCATTCGTGTGCCACACCTGCGCCAACAACACCTGTATTTTCATGCCACATGCACAATGTGCAGAACACCTCATATACATTTCAAGAATGCACGGCACTTAAAAACATATAAATAACGTACAGTTTGTTGTTGCATGAGGCCAAATTCTGCAAGCTCAGTCTCAGTATCCTCGGAGAGAAGGGAACAGCAAAGTACACACACTGACACACAAGACAAACAGTCTCAACTAGCTGGGCAGCAGTGAGGCGTTTTGTGAGGACATATCCCAGAAAGCCCGGCAACAGCAGACGTACGGTCCAGTCCAACTCTTGTCATGCTGTTTACGTAAACACAACGTTTCAATTTTGCCATTCGCAGTGCCTTCTGCAAACAGAGCTTGTCAAGCTGTAAACATAGAACATGGTGTAAGCACTTCACCGAGAGACCAAAAGTGTAGTTGAGGATGGGGGCGTCCACTCTGACGCACACCAGTAAACCCTGTGAAAGACTTCACGGGTGCCAGTATGCAACGTGGTATTCTTTTTGTTTGTCCTATGTAAATTGAAAACATATTAGGCTTTTGTTTATCTGAAACTTCCCTTGGCAGGGGTTTTATTCTCCCGCACTGAATAACCAGATTTGACCTTGTCTTATTCTTTCTCTAAACATTAAGTCATGGCCTGCTTAACTTGTGTACCTTGGCCATGTCATTATCATGCAAACTGATGTCATTGCTACTATAGATGACATCGATGAATTGTTTGAGCATCCAATCTAGCCTGACACAGCAACTGACTCAACCAGTGGTTTGCGTTGGGGGCGGGACTATCTGGTTGACTGACCAATGAGACATGGAAATGTTCAGAAAGATGTCAGCTGTATGGCATCCATTACTATTGCTATCCACTTTGTACATGAATAATACCTCAAAGTGTGCAGCTTGTTTAGAAGAAGTGTGTTCTTGTAAGTGATGTTTTTTTCACCTGGCAGATAAAGACACAGTGAAAAAAACAACATTGACCTACATTGAAGGAGTCATATCTAGACTAGAATATCATGGGGGTGAGTTCTTTCGACACAGGCCAGCATGCAATCACTCTGAACACCTTTATAAATGGTTTTGTCTATCGGTATAATATAGGCTAATGGCTGATTTTTTTGGTAATGCTTTCTTTCACAGTATACATAAGTAATAATACAGAATTATACATAATTACCAGCAACTAATCCTAGCCTTGAGTTGTTAATATTCCTCAGTATCTGTGAAATTACACTGTAACAGCTTATTTTGGTTCCCAGGTGTCTTTAACTGTTGTCCTAACATTAAAATGTAAAAATTTACACATTTCCTTATTATGCACAAACATAACATTGCACCCATATGCACCCACTTTATTTCTGTCACCAGTTTGGGTTGACTCTGTTGCCTTTGGCCTGCTTAAGTTGGGGACTCTTAATATTCAGCAATATTATTGAATTGACTGTACTGAGTTTGACACTATTGGATGAGGAACTGAACTGAGCTGAATGATGACATCACTGTTTTCTACAGGCCTCTTAACAGCTGAACTGAACTACTTTAATTGATGATCTTTATACAGTCATTGAATGGAACTGAATCAAAACGGATCTGAACAATGACACAATTGTGTGTGTGTGTGTTTTTTGTGTGTTGCTTCACACAAGAATTGATCTCTGTTTGCATCAATTGCCTCTCAGAAAAAAAAGGTACAAAACGTAAGCTGTTACTTTGGTGGTGCTCTTTTAAAAGGTACTAATATTTTGGTAATATACACCATTTAAGGGTAAATATAAGGTACAAAAGTGTACAGTGATAGTGGCCATTTTTTGCCTGTAAAGCTTCTTTGAAACTTTATTAAGCATTTTACAAATAAAGGTGACATGACAACCCACCCTTAAACCCAACAATGCCACAAAAACTTGTACCTAACCCTACTTGTCTCCCACCTCATGGTGCTGGGGGCTCAGGGTGCTGTTGGCAAGACTAGGTCCAGTATACCCTTCAATGCCACCCAAGATCTCTCCTCTGGTCCGTAGCCCTCCCCATCCACCAGGTATTGCAACTAATCCTGTCTGTTGTGTGAATCCAGGATCTTGTTAACTGAGTAAGCAAGAGAGAGAGGAGACTCAGATTTCCAATGTGCTGGGGTGAGATGTGGGGTGGACTTACTTCAAGACGGAGACATGAAATAAGGTATAGATGTGATAATTAGTAGGAAGCTCTAGGTCAGTGTTTCTCAACCCTGGTCCTGGGTCGCCCCCCAAAACTGCACATTTTGTGTCTTCCTAATCAAATACACCTGATTCAACTCATGAGCTCATTCGAAGAAACTCCAGGACCTGAAATGGGTGTGTCAGATGACATATACAAAATGTGCAGTGTTGGGGGACGAACAGGACCAGGGTTGAGAAACACTGCTCTAGGTAGTATGTAACAGGCTTGATTTGTTTCAGAATCTTGAAAGGACGACGTACCTTGGAGTACCTACAGTAGTATTCAGAGATTGTGGGCTTATAGCCAGACTCTCTGGCCTGGTTTATAGTTGGGGTGGGGATATGCCTCCTAAAGCCTCACATGAGTGCTGTCCCACACCCATTCGCTATGTCCACGGCCAGCACCACAGAGGGAAACACACAGTAATACCACCCCGGAGGGAAACACAATAAATTCTGAGGTAACATCCAGTTTCTTGATTGAGTTTATAAGACCTGGTTGTTAGACTCAGGATGATATCCAACTGCTTGAAGAACTCTTGCCATACCCTTGAGGTAAACTGAGGACCCTATGTCACTATGTCCTCTGGTATTCCATACATTCTAAATGTTGAAATAGTTAGAGAGCATTTTCCATACCCTTGAGTGGTATCCGTCTGTAAGATTTAAAGAAACAATGTATGCTAAACAGTATAATAGTATAGCCAGTGGAGTTGGGTAGGTCAGTGATAAAGTCAATCGACAAATTTGACGAGGAATTTTAGACTGTGCACAAACAGAGCAAGCTTCATGTTTGGCCACCAGAATGCATTGTGTATCAAAATTGAAGTTCGGTGAATCACAGGGTGTCCAGAAGTTAGCAAGGTGTGAACCCAGTGTAAAGTTTGATTGGGATTGGCAATTTTTGGCGCTGAGGAATGTTGTTTCCATAAAAACAAGAATGGTATTCCAAAATCATTTTACACACTCTTTTCACAGATGGAGAGCTTCTGCCCATCTTTACTTCTGAGAGATTCTGCCTCTCTAAGACATCCATTTATAGCTAATCACATTACAGACCTGGTGACAATTAATTTAAGTTAGTTAGCTGCTAGATCAAATCAAAATGTATTTCTTTTCAGCCCTTTGTTTCCCCCATGCCAACTTTAGAGCTGTAGCAGGCGTCAAATGTTAAAAGTGTAACATTTTTAAAATGTTAAAAGATGGCAAATCCCAGAAATCACTGTAGTACTTTGACCATCTTTGGGAGAGGCCATTTTGTGACTGCCCAAACTTTTGAATCCATCTCCACTGCTTGATGACTGATTATATAACAAATCATTATTATTATTATTAAGTACCCAGCAGTCTATGCAAGGATCAAGAAGGTCAAATGTAGCTGAGGCAAGACAGGGCATGACAGTGAATAAACTTTGCTTTTAGGCAGGGAAATATTGTGTAGAAGATTAACCTCTTCATGCTGTTGGCCAGTCTGGATAGACACAAGCATTGGACAATTTAGTTGAATATAAGATAACGGGTTGAGTTATGGCTGTAATTCCAGATCCAATAGGACCATTGTCAATGGTGGTTGTGTTGATGGCAGAGACACAGAGTGTCAAATTAAGTCTTGGTTGATGATATTTACTCCAGACCCAGAATCCATGAGTGCTGAAACACATGAACGGCAGTATCAAAACCAAGCTTGCAACCCAGGTTGAAACAATGTCTTGAAGGGCTAGAAATGTCAATGGTACTAACACTGTGTGGGTCCATGTTGCAACGGAAGGTTTCCTGGTCTTATGTAGACAGGTTGCATTATGATGATTTTACTTTAGGCAGGAAAAGCACCTCTCCCATTGACGCCAATCTCTTTTTATAGAGAAGAAGCAAAGTTGAATTGATTACATGGGCTCCTTTGAGTCAAGGCATGTCTGTCCCAGATATAGATCTACAGGAACTTGGACTAGTGTACATCAGATTGACAGATCTTAGCCAGAGTGATTAAATTATTGTACAACAATTTTATGGCCTTACAGGACAGCTTTGTATGTAACTTCACATAAAACCTCCTCTTAAACACTGCCATCCCTGCTGAAAAAATCAGCATATACTGGTTAGGTATGTTTTAATGCTGGGATGCTGGTTTAAGCTGGTCCTTTGCTGGTTTATGCTGGTCGTTTTGCTGGTTTGTGCTTGTCCTTTGCCAGCACATGACCAGCATTAACCAGCAAAAAGACCAGAAT
>JAUMHP010000078.1:9782964-9811465 GCA_032361065.1 Enteromius trimaculatus | reverse complement strand
TAATCTAGATTTAAACTGACAGAGTGTGCCTGCCTCCCGAACAGTATTAGGTAAATTGTTCCAGAGTTTGGGTGCTAGATAAGAAAAATATCTGCCACCCGATATTCTAGGTATTATTAAATGGCCAGAGTTTTGAGAACGCATCAGACGTGGAGGTCTATAATGTGATAAGAGCTTGCTCAAGTACTGAGGAGCTAAGCCATTCAGGGCTTTATAAGTAATTAACAAAATGTTAAAATGTATACGATGTTTGACAGGGAGCCAGTGCAGTGTTGACAGAACCGGGCTAATTTTTCTTTGCCACTAGGTGCTCCTTTTGAAGCAGTAAAATATCTCTTTACCTAATAACGCTATACACAAAGCAGCACTGCACTCACAAAACGCACAGACGTGTAATTAAAATTTGAATTTTTAAAAAACAATCTGAAACCTGATTTTATTACTTATAATTAAATTACTTATAATTAAAATCTATAACTTGAACTATACGTTACTAGGAATTAACAAGCTTCAGCCTGGATCCAGAATACTTAAGATGATGACAACCCCACAGAGGACTTCAGATGATGCCAACCCTGGAACAACACACAGCACTACTGAACTCTTCGAATGTTCCTTGTCTGTTTGATTATGTCAAATTGATCTTTATCTCACATCTGTACATGTACAAACCACTACTACATTTACTGTAAACATTACTTTGGTGTAAAGCTGCTTTTCAATGATATGTACAGTATCATGAAAAGCGCTATACAAATAAATTTGAATTGAATTGAATTACAGGTACTTTATACCTATTATAGCCTATTACACTTACAATGGTCAGAACCTTTGGTGTTGAACCATGTTGTAGCAAGCAAATCACATCTTTAGCTTAGGTTTTTTTTTATCTTTTTACCAATAATATTCATAAACAGAGAAAAGAACCAAAGGCATTGCCATATCTTGTATTTAGTATTCATGGCAATTAAAGCATAGTTTTCCTATTCTTTCCATTACACTGACTGTGCTCAATGCACCTGCTTGAACCCTCGTTTGTTTAAATATTCAGGCCCACCACATCTTTTGTATAGCCCAGACTGCAATAAAACAAGAGAAATGAGCTGAGAAATCTCAGCTGCAGTGCCAGCTTATCTGAAGGACCCTTGGAACCTTATTCTGATACCCCTCCTTGCTTCAAAAGCTGAGGCAGTCTCCCTCAGCTTGCCACAGTGCCGGCCCTTATATAGACAGCAGACATTAGGTAAACGCAAGGTAGACATTAGGTAAACTGAAAACAGGCACTTTTCAGTCAACAGCTGTATTCATAACTGCGATATGCCTCTCTGCACTGGCACTGGAAACACCTCTCTGGGATTGTGTGCATAACTGTTTTATGCAGACAAGAGAGTGCTAGAATGTACAATGCACAGTCATAAGCAGCTGGTAGAAGACAAAGAAACTGCAGGCGGTGTGGCATTGGAGATATCCGTATTACTTGATAGAGTTTTTCGCACAGAGATCCACTGCAAAACAAATGGCATGCCAAGTCTTCATGTGTTTGTATTAGATCATGCCTTATCAATGGACAGCGTGTTCTCAAGTTTTCCTTCAAATTGCTTTATCAGCTTAGGAGTGACATCTATCTTATTTTTTTTCTCTTGTTCTTTATGCGTGTTTCACCACATAACTATGTTACCCCATTAAAAACCATGTAAAACCATTTCAACCATGCTTTGTGAAAGGCAGTAAAACACTTTCTGTCCAATTACGGAAAGAGAGAACACCCTATTCCACTGTATATCCACCACCTCTCTCTCTCTTTCTCTCTCTAAAAACAAAAAAAAAACACTTTTGACATTTGGCTGAATCAGCCGTCAACCCCTGAATCAGAGTGTAACTGGGTCAGCAGATAGCAGGCTTATCGCTTTTCACCCATGCCAAACATAGCATTCAGCTTGTTTTAATACTGTCTGCGTATTGGATATCGTGTTCACATTGTGTTAATATGGAAAACCTTTCATAAAAGACAGAAGGGATTGCCTCTCATCCTGTATTGCTTTGCGCAACCATCACTATTAGTTTTATATTCAAAGAAATTCAATACTTTAATAATTAAACTATTTGTGCTATGGACATGAATAACAGCATTAAATGTGTGCTGGTAACTTTTTTTAAGCAGTCAGACTTACTATAATTCGTTCCAGGTGGACCATAAAACAAAAACAAAAAAAGAGACCTATATTGGAGTAGAGAATATGGAAATTACAATATAATAGAAGCTGAAGCAGTGTGAATTTCAACAAGGAAATGTGCACTTCAAATAACTGAATGATGAAAAATGTAAGTGTGTAATATTGGACACTTCATGTTCTCAACAGTGGCTAAAATGCTGGACAACAAAATAAGCTTATAAAATTAATCATCAACACCTAGAGGTAATAGTGTAAGTGCATAGTGTGTCATTATTTAGACCTTGATTGTTTTGTTTTTTTTACTTCTGACCAGTAAACAACACTCTACCAACCACCAAATAACCACCAATAATACTCTAGAAGGTGCCTTACAACACTAGAGCACCTATAAGCTCAAAGAAAAGCCTAGAAACTCCCTGGAGCCAAATCCATCTCCGAATGCTCTAAAACAACACCCTAGCAACAACTCAGAACACTCTAGTGCTCTAAAAATGGAATAGCAACACCCAAGCAATCACGGAGAACCCTATCAATCTTGAGCTTAAGCAGAACAGCCTAGTAACTGAATAGCAATACCCTAGCAACCACATACCCCTTTTCAGAATGCCTAGCTTTAAAAAACTCACAGCAACAAAATAAAAAATTATTAAGCTTCGCACAGGACAACACCACTTACTTTTTCAGGAAGAGTAAAAATCTGGTCCTACATATAATGGTGCAAATTCATAGAGACATACTCATTATCATATCTTTTTACAACTAGCAGGTGTCTTTAAGCGATTAGTTGTCGATGCTTTCTCCACTGGTTTATTGCACAGTTATGGACGTGGATGTTGTTTACTTTTCGTGGCTTGGAAAGTAAAGACCATCCATTCAGTATTTATTCTTAATTACTGAGATATGATTCTTGCCAACACTTCCCCTCTCAACCTCTGTAAACACACACAAACACAAACACACAATAGGAATACACATGCACATGGTTTTACATTGAAATAAAAGAAGCGTCTATCAGTAGAAGAATGACCTAATCTTATTCTTTGCCAATAGCCTGAAACACAACTAGTGCTTGAACGCAGACTTTTTGGCAAAACTCCTCCAGACCAAACAAGGAGTGCTAGACAATCTGGGTTTAAAACTCTGCGAGGGGTGGGGAGGGGGATATGGTACCTTTCCAGAAAACCCCCTTGGTTTCTTTACAAAATTTTGACACAAACTGCCAGAGTCTATGTATATGCAAGAATCCAACAATTGAACAGCCAGTTACGTACAGGCAGTATTACAACATGCGTAAGGGACCATATAGAGTGATACCTTTGGAGAAGAAACTATTTCATAAAACATGGAAAAAATGACATTAAATATAACAAACGACTGTCAGGATAGAGGAACATTTTAAGCTAGTGAATGATGATACTTACAGCAGCTTTAGCGTAATGTGTGACTCACGCTCCTATTGTCTGATCTTCTGGACGTCATTCAGCCTAAAAGACTGTTTGAAGTACATTAGAATTTATTGCCTATTAAGGAGAGAAACAACTTAACTATGAAAAGGCCAAGGTCCCTATTGTAAGCCTCCATTCTCAGAGGTCACATTGGACCATTAAGGATGCACCATTATTTCAAAAGTCTTCATGATTTAGCCGTCAGCATCCCAGTTGGATGTAAAGGCTTTTGGGGCTAGAGGGGTTATTACAATCTGTGTTGTCAACCTTCAATAATGTGTTCCAACACACACCCATTCAGTGTTATTTCATCACATACATGATTTCATGTGTTCCTCTGGGACTCATAAGTTAATAACAATAGAGCGATCCCTGGAGCCCAGCCAAATGACTTTAAACCTCAGAAGTGAGCAATCTTCCTATTTGAATGATTGAATGATGGGTCCGGTCCTTAAATGTTACTTACACCCCCGTAGCTGGAAACAATATATCATGTAATAACCTTATCTGGAGTGATTTCTTACTGCTTTTGATTGGATATAAAAGAAATACTCTCCATGAGAATATCTGGCAGATGTTTCTCTTGGTGAGGTAGATGTTAAGAGAGCGAGAGAGATTTTCTTTCTCCCCCTATTCTCAAATATCTGTCTTTATTTTTTGGCCAATGCTTTGACTCATGTTGGCAGAGGTGGCCCAAATAAATGCACTAGCACCAGTCATTTAGGGGGGCTAGAGGTGCGGTTAGAAAAAACGAAAAAAAAAAAACATAACGTACAAGACCCAAGTGTGCTAGTTTCCCTAATTACGTAGTGTTCCTCCATCCTTTCTTTTTTTCCTCTCTTTCATACGGACCCCCCACCCCTTATCCTCCTTGTTCAAGACATGGGTGTGCAGTGATTTGCTTTTGGGGGATAAAACCCACAGTTTGGGAGTGGAGAGGGATATTACAGGGCAGGATGGCCTGGAGTAAGGTACCTCTGCTCGTGCATGGATTTCTCCTGCTGGTTCTGTGTAAACCCTCCCTTCAAGGAGGTAAGGTCTTTCCAAACTCACTTGGCTTTTTCTGTCATATTGCATTACAGGTGTACGGCAGTTTTGACAATAGCACCACACTCTTTTAAATGTTGTAACAGTGTATGCACTTAGGTTGTACTTTGTTGTCTGTGTGCTGAATGATCTAGTTTCAGGTAAAGGGTGGATTATAAAAAGTAAGAAAGTTTAATTAAAAATGCTTTGCAGAATCGTTGCAGGATGATCTGTGTCAGTGAAATTTGACCCAGGGGCTTGTTCCTGCAAAATGTTAAAATATTTATATTAAAAAAAAACATGATGGCGAGGAAACATAGCTAACTTGTAGTTTAGTGAAGTTACAAGCTGTGCATTTAAAATGAGCTGAGGTAGAATTTTATATTACTATTACTATTTTGTTTCTTTTTTATTATTGGGTATAAATAAATATCAGTGAAGTATGTAGCACATCAGTGAAACATGATTTCATATCAGTGAAACAAAGTTTTCAATTTAATTGTTTAGTTTAATTTGATACAATCACAAATAGTATTCAATAAAACCAGATGGATTTGGATTAAAATAAATTAAATTCTTTTAGGGATTTGATGTCACTGTTTATGGAAATGGTTTCCACTTTTATTCATGTAGAAGGAATGATCTGAGAAATTCTAATCCAGATCATTACATCATATACAAACAACCTACAAGCATTTCCCAGTGGGTTTGTAGATCAGAGGACTTCAGATTTTTAGTTTTAAGCTCTTGGAAGAGGTCATGTATAGGATGTTGTTCTTCATCTGAATCACATCCATTCTTTGTTCCCCTATGCCTCCAAACCTTAAACAGTGAGGCAGGAGGATAGGGAAATTCATGTGGTAATGCATTCGGTGCTGTTTGAGGCTACACATGAAAGACTAGATACAAGATTAGTTAGAACCCCTGGGTATGTGGCATCATCACTGAATAAAGGACAGGAATGGTTCTCATAAACTGGTAATGTGTTGCAGGAGTTAGATCCTAATATGAATCGTTGTCAAATAAAATATGGGTTTGCAGTGCAAACAGTGATGTTCATAGAAATTTGGTAATATCTACTATATCTATTCTATATTCAATGTAATGTAATGTTTTAGAAAATATTATCTTCATTCTCTTCTAATAAAAACATACAACAAAATACTTCCTTATTTCTTTACCTGGCATGCTATCATGAACATTAATAAAGGAATTTATTTAATGTTCACTCTCTCAGGAATCTACATACCAGCTGGTGCAGGGGGAGGAGCTGGAACTGGATTAGGGGGTGGTCTTGGAACTGGAGCTGGACTTGGTGCTGGAACCGGTCCAGGAGGAGGATTTGGTGCTGGAATCGGAAGTGTTGGTCCAGGAGTTGGTCCTGGAGGAGTTGGAACAGGATTAGGTGCAGGTGGTCTTGGAATAGGGCCAGGAACTGGAATCAGACCTGGAACTGGTGATAATTTATATTTATTCTTAAGCATTTCATGTGCAATTATTATGCATAGCTACCATGTCAGTGTTATTGTAATCTTTAATAAATGAGCAACAACGAACTTTGTATTGTGCATTACATATTGCATTGTATTATGTATCCAGTATAATAATTTTATTTATTTACTTATTTACTTACTTACCAGGAGTTGGAGGAATACCTGGTTTCAAACCAGGAAAGACAGGAGGCGAGTGGATAAATTTCTTGTGAGTAGTCATTTTTAGTTTGATTAAATTCTAATTTATTAATTTATTCTCTAACTTGTAATAGGCTTTGGAGGTGTTGGTCCTGGGGGGCAAGGTGCTGGACTGGGTGCTGGAGGCCTTGGGGGAGTTGGGCCTGGTGCTGGAGGTCTAGGGGGACTTGGGTCTGGTGGTGCAGGACTTGGGGGATTTGGTCCTGGTGGTGCAGGGCTTGGTACAGGAGGACTTGGTACTGGTGGATTAGGCACCGGAGGCCTCGGAACAGGTTCATTAAATTTATTTTTCATATTATTAATTACTATACCATAAACTGCAATTGACATAATTATCATTTTGTAATTAACATATTTAACTATTTAGAGGGAATGCTATTGAGGCACAAAACGATTTAATGAATTTGATCTTTTCCACAGGGACTTTTGTCAAGCCACCTAAAACAGGTGCGATGTAACATATGCTAAGTTGGTATTCAATTTAAAAATAAATATTGGCGGAGACATTGCCTTTATCAGATGAGAAATTCCTTGTGTCAACACAGGAGGATATGGAGGTCTACCAGGAATTAGACCAGGTGGTACAGGTGTTGGTCCTGGAGGAGTTGGTCCAGGAGGCATTGTGCCAGGAGGAATAGGACCTGGTGGCATTGGACCTGGTGGCATAGGACCTGGTGGCATTGGACCTGGAGGCATAGGACCTGGTGGCATAGGACCTGGAGGCATAGGACCTGGTGGCACTGGTGCCATAGGAACTGGACCAGGAAGTGTCGGGCTTGGGGGAACTGGTGCTGGTGTTGGAACTGGAGGCCTTGGAGCAGGTAATATTTCTCAGAATGTAATTTTACTAATAAGCAATCAAACTTAACTAAACTGTTTTCTAAATGGTTAGACTGAGATTGATCTCAATCACCTTTTTTTTCACCTTACTTTATTCGTCTGTAGGTGCTGGTGGCAAACCCCCCAAACCAGGTGAGTGGGGAAAACTGCAGTCAGTAAAGTGTTTACATACATTTGTAATTTCAACATGCATTGAAGAAATAGTTCACCCAAAAATGAAGATTACCCCATCATTTACTCACCTCCAAGCCATCCTAGGTGTATATAACTTTCTTCTTTCAGACGAACAAAGAGTTTTTAAACAATTTATCCTGGCTCTCCTCCAAGCTCGATAAAGCAGATGCATGGTGATTGTGCCGACTGTGTACATCTGAAAGAATAAAGTTATACACACCTAGGATGTCATGGGGGTGAGTTAATTATGGGGTATTTTACATTTTTGAGGGAACTATTTCTTTAAATTAAGCAAACAATGTATTGGTTTGATTAAGACTTGCATGGGTCTTGTTACATACAAACAGGTTATGGGGGTATTGGAGGTCTTGGTGGCCTTGGACTCAGGCCAGGAGGTGCTGGCCTTGGAGGTGTAGTACCGGGTGGCTTCGGTGTTGGTCTTGGAACTGGTGGCACTGGCACAGGAATACCTGGACAAGGTAGAGAAACTCCATTGTTTGAAAGTTAAACCTTTTTATGCAATCTTTTATTGTGATGTTTCTTATAACAGAGACTTCTATAATTATTTTTGTCAGGTGTGGGCACTGGAGTGGGAGGGTTTGGCCCTGGCGGAGCTGGTCCAGTAGGTGCTGGAAGAGGTTAGAAAGTTGAAACAAATGCTAATTAGTACATATGGATATTTAAAAGCTTTATTCTAAATATTTTAACTGTACCTGTACTGTTTTTTTTTTTTTCTTTCTTGCTTCTAGGTGTTGGAGGAAAACCACCCAAAATAGGTAGGCAATCTGTAAAATGCAGTGTTTCATCTTTACTAAGAAATTTAATGGTGGCCTCACTCTAAATACTGAAATATTATTTTCAGGTTATGGAGGTCTTGGTGGTTATGGCCCAGGAGGTGTTAGCACGGGAGGCATAGGGCCTGGTGGCATTGTCCCTGGTGGTGTTGGACCAGGTGGTATTGTCCCTGGTGGTGTTGGACCAGGTGGTGTCAGGCCAGGTGGCATTGTCCCTGGTGGTGTTGGACCAGGTGGTGTTGTCCCTGGTGGTGTTGGACCAGGTGGCGTTGGACCAGGTGTCTTCAGTCCAGGTAAGTCATCTTTCTAATCATCAGTAGACACGACAAGAGTATTTTATTACTGCCTTTGTGATTATGTTCATAGCACAATTTGATAAAAAAACAAAACAATTTTGCCTTATCACAGGAGCAGGCAGAAAACCTGGGAAACCAGGTATGACCTGAATTTAAGTGTTCTGCGACTACAAAATAGAAAGTGCATGCATAATTAAAATCTATTGTTTTTGTTGTGAACATCACTATTTCCTATTAATTATTATAGCTATTTCAGTAAGAAAAAATTATATCGTCAGTGGTTTAAAATGCATTTACCTCAGATGGTGTAAATTTAGGTTATGGTGGGCCTGGGGGGTTTGGTGGCGGAGCGTTCGGAACAGGAAGTCTTGGAGCAGGTGCTATTCCTCTTACACCTGGAGGTGCTGGAACAGGCTATCCATCAGGTGGTAAGAATATGCTTCCTTTCCTTCTTTGTTGAAGTCATGCTATAACATAATAAACAATAAAAAGTAATACATTTAAAAATGACTAGTTAAAAGTGAATTTTTAGGAGGGTGTATTATATAGGAATATTATCTGCTGCTTTAAAAATGGAATTTGTCTTTAGGTAGCTATAGTGGATATGGTACTTATCCTGGGGCTGGAACTGGTCAAAAACCACCAAAACCAGGTAAAGCTAGATCTATGGACATGAGTATTAGCTTAAATGAACGTGTCAAATGTGATTACACTTGGAAAAAAAAACATTTAAATTGTATGTTGGAATTGATGAAATAGGAATTGGACCTGGAGGTGTAGGAATTGGTCCAGGCGGCACAGGATTTAGACCTGGGGGTGTGGGAGTTCTGCCTGGAGGTGTAGGAATTGGACCAGGTGGCACAGGAATTGGACCAGGAGGTGCAGGAATTGGACCAGGTGGTGCAGGAATTCGTCCAGGTGGAGCTGGAGTTGGACCTGGAGGTGTAGGAATTGGACCTGGTGGCACTGGAACTGGATTAGGAGGAGCAGGAGTTGCACCTGGTGGAGGTAGGTTTTGAGGAGCATAACTGTTAAGCTACTGCTCTTTGCAGCCGCTTGCAACCTTTAACTTTTGCATCTTTCCAATCATTATGGCTCCTAGCACCTTTTCTCCCTCAAACTGGCTTACCAGGATCTGGAACTGGGACAGGTGCTGGGGGGAAAGTTGGAAAGATTGGGAAGGCACCAGTGCCAGGTAACTGTGTTTATTAATGGAGCTCTTGTTTCGCTGGAATATTTTTTAATCAAATCATTGACAAGAAAGAATTTATTTATTTTTTCTTTCTCCAAACAAACAAGGTATTGGGATTCCTGGGCTATACCAAGGGGGTATGGTTCCTGGACAAGGTGGGTGACTGAAATATTTGACAGTTTCCATCGTTTCTACAATATTCAGTAATACTTTATTTTAAGGTGTCCTTGTTACATGTTACATTTAGTAACTATAGTAATAGCAATTAATTAAGTAACTCTAAGCCAAACCCTAATCCTAACCCTAACCATACAGTAAGTACATGTAGTTCATTCTTATTTCTCAGTACTTATATGATCATTACACTTCAACAAGGACACCTTAAAACAGGGGTGCCTAATCCTGCTGCTGGTGATAAACTGTCCTGCAAAGTTCAGCTCCAACTCCAATCAAACACACACACACCTGAAGTATCTAATTAAGGTCTTCAGGATCACTTGGAAATTAAAGGCAGGTGTGTTTGATAAGAGTTGGAGCTGAACTTTGCAGGGCAACCGATCACCAGGAACAGGATTGGGCAACCCTGCCTTAAAATAAAGTTTAACAAAATATGTTTTGCAGATATGGCATTTATATTTTTGTTTTTAAATGTAGGATTTGGCGGTAGAGGCATTCTGCCAGGTGTAGCCACAGGATCTCAAACTGGTAAGACCTATGTGGTTTATAGCTTTGTAATGTATAGCTTTGTCCAGCAATTAAAATATTTTATGGGATTCTTTCTTCTATTTTGTTGTTTATAGGACAGCTTGGTCAAGGTGCACTTGGAGCTAATGGTAAAATAAGTTACTGAAAAAAATTGTCCTTTGAATAAAAAGTCTAAAAACTACTTCTAACAGAGCTCACTTATCTTTTCTCTTGCAGGAGGCCGTGGAGGATTTGGTCAACAAATTCCAGGCGTGTTCCGTGGATATCCTCTTATATCACCAAAGTCTGGAGGTAGCATTCATTTAAAATTCTGTCCCTCTATCCATTGTAGTAATTTACATTTGAGATTAACCAACATAAATTATTTTTTTTAGCCAATTACATAAGCTTCTCTTTATTTAAATCTAGTTATTTGCCATATGTTTACAGAGTTTTAGAGTACTTGTGGACATTAACTTTGTTACTACATTTAAGGTACAAGTGCTGCAAAGTCTCAGGCTAAAGCTGCCAAGTACGGTAAGTCATGCAGAAAAAAAAAAGACTCTCTTAGGAACAAAAATTTCAATACATGTCTAAATGACAGTCTTGAATTTACTGATTCTACCTGCAGGGGCTGGTGGTGTTCCGGGTCTCGGTGGTGGCTTTGGTGTAGGAGGTATACCTGGTGCAGGAGGTGTTCCAGGCATTGGTGGTATACCAGGTGCAGGTGGTGTGCCAGGCATAGGTGCTGTACCTGGTGCAGGTGGGGTACCTGGTGCAGGTGGTGTTCCAGGCATAGGTGGCGTACCTGGTGCAGGTGGTGTCCCAGGAATAGGTGGCGTACCTGGTGCAGGCGGTTTGCCAGGAATAGGCAGTGTTCCAGGTGCAGCTGGTGTTCCAGGTGTTGGTTCCTATCCTGGGGGTAAATTTATGATTTATTTCAAATAGAGAAATGTTTCAGGATTATCTAAGACACTGAATTTTGCTCAAGTCATATAATATCCATAAATCTCATTCATTCATCGTCTCTCATTAGGAGCTGGGGCAAAAGCTCGAAAATATGGTGAGAAAACTTCTAGATTCATGTTATATATAAATTACCTGGCTGACAACAGTTTTTTTCATGGAAAAAAACCCGACAATAAATATCAGAGGGAATCCAAATGTTAAATGGTTAGCCTTGTAAAATAAGTTTAAAGTCAAATTTAATTTAATAAGTCAAATTAAACATGATAGTTTTTTCTGGATTTTACGTTTATCATGCAGCATATATTAAAACAGAGTTTCCTCTTAATTTCTGTCCATTTTGGGTTGTTTATTTTCCAGCTTCCGGGATAGGAACTGGTGTACTTCCTGGTTCTGGCTTGGGAGTGGGTGGCATTGGAGCTGGAGGACTTCCTGGTTCTGGTTTGGGTGGCATTGGAGCTGGAGGACTTCCTGGTTCTGGTTTGGGCATGGGTGGTCTTGGAGCTGGAGCACTTCCTGGTTCTGGTTTGAGTGGCATTGGAGCTGGAGGACTTCCTGGTTCTGGTTTGGGAGTTGGTGGTCTTGGCACTGGTGTAATCCCTGGCCTTGGAGTTGTTCCTGAAGGTATCCTGAAAATTACTGTGTTTTGTTTTTCAAAGTTATTATCATTAACAGCACAATGATGTCTACTATTCTGCCATATTTTAGGATATGCTGCAGCCAAAGCAAGAAAATATGGTACGACTTTACATTTTGCATTTTACAATGAAATACTGATCTTGTTATTGGCAAATCATTATTAATGTCATTGTAATAGTGTTCACAGTGTTATTAAATATAAAATGTTGCTCTAGCACAGGGAACTCCTGGGGAGTTACAGTACCTTAACCCTGACCTAATCAAACACACCTAAACCAAGGTGTTGAGAATGACCTAAAAATTGCAGGAAGGTGTGTTTGAACAGGGTTTTTATTTATATTTCCATCCCAAAGATAAGACTTTCGTCAAAATTCCAGATTTAATTATTGGCACTTTTTATAGTTAAAAATTAAAATTCACAGTAACAGACACTTAAAGAAATGAAAGACATTGTTATTTACTGATAAATCTTTGTAGCTCAGCTTGGACGTCCTGGTTGGGCATTAGGTACTGGAGGATTGCCAGGTGGTTTGTCTGGTGTTGGACTTGGTGGACTACCTAGTGGAGGTCTTGGGATTGGTGGACAACCCGGAGGCGGAGTTGGAGGGCTACCTGGAGGTGGACTTGGTGGACTGCCTGGTGGTGGAGTTGGTGGTCTTCCTGGAGGTGGCGCTGGAGGACTCCCTGGCTCTGGAACTGGTACCAAATAATACAATCATATTGTACAACATAAAGTTTACAGTGAAGATTTTAGATAATATTTAATATTCAATATTCTAATGCTTTACAGGATATGCAGAGGCAAAAGCTCGTAAATATGGTAAAACAACCTTTAATATAGTGTTTCAACACACTGCTCTGTAAAACAAATTACGTTGGTTTTATTGATAGCATTTATTATACAAACTTTACTTAGCTTACAGCCTTGAATATTATTTAATTTTTCTAGGTCTGCTTGGTGGAGGTGCTGGGTTAGGCCTAGGCACTGGATTATCTTCAGGTATTCCAGGTGGATTACCAGGCACTGGTGTCAGACCAGTTGGGGCAGGGATTATACCAGGTACTGGAACTGGACAAGGAGGTGTTCCTGGAGTGGGTTTTGGTCCAGGAGGTGTACCGGGTGGCGGGCTTGGACCTGGTAGTGTTCCTGGAAGTGCATTTGGAACTGGAGGTAAATTTGTATTTCTAAAGATTTCAAACTCTGTTCTAAAAAAATATTACACTATTGTCTTCCACTGTATAGCTAATCAGATTTGTTCAAAACTGATATTGCAACAAAAATATTGCAACACTGATACTGGTATCAAACCCAACTAAAAAAAACATTGACCTGACTCAAACTGAATAACAATACCCCTGAATTAACTTTACACAGTTACCAACACTGAACTGGCTGGTGCTGAAAAAAAAACATGATTATTGACTGGCACTGAATAATAACAATAACATTTAATAATTGTCTTGTTACAGCTGCTTTACAGCAGTATTTGAATTTGCCTAATTTTGAAGTTTTCATCATTGACTCTGTTAAAGCTGCTCTGAAACAATTACAGTGGGTACGGAAAGTATTCAGACACCCTTCAATTTTTCACTCTGTTATATTGCAGCCATTTGCTAAAATCAGCACCTCATATTAAAAACTAAGTGTTCACACCCTTTGCTGTTTAACTTAGGTGCTGTCCATTTCTTCTGATCATTATTGAGATGGTTCTACATCTTCATTTGAGTCCAGCTGTGTTTGATTTTACTGATTGGACTTGATTAGGAAAGCCACACACCTGTCTATATAAGACCTTACAGCTCACAATGCATGTCAGAGCAAATGAGAATCATGAGGTCAAAGGATCTGCCTGAAGAGCTCAGAGACAGAATTGTTGCAAGGCACAGATCTGGCCAAGGTTACAAATAAAATTCTACTGCACTTAAGGTTCCTAAGAGCAGAGTGGCCTCCATAATCCTTAAATGGAAGACATTTGGGACTACCAGAACCCTTCCTAGTGCTGGCCGTCCAGCCAAACTGAGCTATCAGGGGAGAAGAGCCTTGATGAGAGAGATAAAGAAGAACCCAAAGATCACTGTGGCTAAACTGCAGAGATGCAGTTGGGAGAGTGGCCGGACAGAAGCTTCCCCTCAATGCAAGACACATGAAGTTTGCTAAAAAACACCTGAAGGACTCCAAGATGGTGTGAAATAAGATTCTCTGGTCTGTTGAGACCAAGATAGAACTTTTTGGCCTTAATTCCAAGCAGTATGTGTGGAGAAAACCAGGCACTGCTCATCACCTGTCCAACACAATCCCAGCAGTGAAGCATGGTAGAGGCAGCATCATGCAGTGGGGGTGTTTTTCAGTTGCAGTGACAGGGCGACTGGTTGCAATCGAGGGAAAGATGTACAGGGATATCCTGGACCAAAACGTGAACGAAAGAGTGCTCAGGACCTCAGACTGGGCCGAAGGTTTACCTTCCAACAAGACAATGATCCTAAGCACACAGCTAAAATAACAAGTGGCTTCACAACAACCCAGCCAGAGCCTTTACTTAAAACCAATTGAGCATCTCTGGAGAGACCTACAAATGGCTGTCGACCAACGTTTGCCATCCAACTTGACTGAACTGGAGAGGATCTGCAAGGAGGAATGGTAGAGGATCCCCAAATCTAGGTGTGAAAAACTTGCATCTTTCACAAAAAGACTCATGGCTGTAAAAAGGTGCTTTTACTAAATACTGAGCAAAGGGTATGAATACTTATGACCATGTGATATTTCAGTTTTTCTTTTTTAATAAATCTGCAAAAATTGCAACAATTCTGTGTTTTTCTGTCAATATGGGGTGCTGTGTGTATGCATAAATGAGGAAAAAAATTAACTTAAATGATTTTAGCAAATGGCTGCAATATAACAAAGAGGGTCTTAATACTTTCCGTACACACTGTATATAAAACATTATAAAAATAACTTGACTTGTGCATCTTTTCTTAGAATGTAGTTTACTCTCATGTACTGTTGTAGTATATGTCGAATATTTTTAAAGAAGAGAAGAAGAAAGGGAAGCAGGGTTGCTATAACCAACAGACAGGCACTAATAACTTACCAACCATAATAATGCAGTGACATAAGAAAATGATAGCTTCAACCTTTTTTAGAGTTTAATTAAACCCTGGCCAATCTGGAAACCTAAGAAGCATGTCTAGTCAAGTATATCCCAAGATGACCTTTCTTTTGGTTGACTAAATTTAGCCATTGCATTCTTGAGCACATTTTAATTTCTTATCAGTGTCCTTCAAGTGGATAACCACATAATTTAAGCACACAGTAATGTAGGTTTAGTTTGGTACAATGATGTACAATGATGATTATCTACCAGATGCTGATTTTAAGCATAAGTATACTCTGCTCTTCTTTCTCTGTAGCTCACCATTGTGCACTTATGTCTCATAACACTGGTCTGGCCAAGGTTTTTTGAGGTGACATCTTGAAGTTGTTAGGCTAGAGTATTTTTATCAGCAGATGAAGAGAAGTAAAGATTGAATCATTAGAGGTTCCCATTGAAGCGCAAGCTATAAAGATCTTGCTGTGCTCATATTAAAGGCTTTGCCGAAATATGATGTTTAAAGTTTCATAAAAAGAACTGTACATAGCTTTAACCACTGCTTAATGATATGTCTCTAATATTGACTTTTTTTTTAGGATACGCTGGGGCCAAAGCTCGCAAATATGGTATGGTGAAGTCAAATTATCTCTAAATTTTAATATACATGTGGAAAACTACAAATTGTAAATTACATTTTATTTTTGCATTTCGCAAAAAGGTATTACTGGTGGAGCTGGTGGAACAGGATTGCCTGGAGGACTTGGAGGGTCACTTGGTAGTGGAAGAGCGTCGGGTGTTGGAGGAACACCAGGTGGAGGAATTGGACCTGGGGGGGCACCAATTGGTGGTTATGGACCAGGAGGAGCACCAATCAGTGGCTACGGACCTGGAGGAGTACCTGTAGGTGGTTATGGGCCAGGAGGAGTACCTTCTGGAGGATATGGTCCAGGCTCTGGAGGTATGCTGAAAAACATTTTATTACATATCCACTTAATGCTTTCTGTTTTTTTCATGTCTACATTAATACTTTGTATTCAATGCAGCATATCCAGGTGGATCAAAGGCTCTAAAATATGGTAGGATATTCTGAATTTATTATGCCATCTTTTTTTTACAATATGGTATGAACACTTTTTCAATTATTTGTGTAGGTTCTGGTGGCAGTGGAGGAGCTACAGGACTTGGTCTGCAGGGTCAGATAGGAACTGGTCCAGCGGGAGGATTTGGCACAGGGGCGGGGCCAGTTGGTGGTTATGGTCCAGGGACTGTAGGAGGTCCCGGGTCTGGATTTGCTGGAGCAGGAAGCAGAGGAGGACTTGGGCCTGGGTATGGAACAGGTGCTGGAGGTAATTTAAACCAGTCAGAGTAAGTCATTTACAGTCATTTATCTTTTAAGTAATTGTATGTGATGTCTTACAGGATATGGACCTGGATCAAAAGCAGCTAAATATGGCAAGTTGAAACACACAACGTATACTTACACGTATATTACAAGTGGCTTTTGATCATTTAATAATATACAGTACATTCAAATTGTAAAATAATATATTTTATGAATATAATGATGAAACAATTTAATATTACTTTATTTATTTTATGTACATTACTAATATTTATAAACAGAGCCTAAACCTATGCATATCTTACAGGTTTACCTGGATCTGGAGGTGTCTTGGGAGCAGGAGGTGTACCAGGAGCTGGAACTGGAATGGTAGGAGGTCCTGGAGGTATGTAAAGCAATTTGACATGCAACTGTTTTTTTATTTTTAAAGGGACACTTTACTTGTACCAAAACTACATGACTTTCTTTCTTCAGTTGAACATTTGTACATAATACATACGTATTTTCTTTTTTAGTTCTGCCTGGAGGTCTTGGGACTGGTGTTGGATATGGAGGTAAAGTTTTAAAAACTGCCATTAGATACGAAATAATTACTAAATTTGAAATATGTAATCTAAGCATTGGTGGGTGAACCTGCTGTTTTGTTCATTTCATTTCTTAAGGGTATGGAGGAGCACAAAAACCACCTAAATATGGTAAAGCACTTCTGGTACTTAATTTAAATACAATAAAAGTATTGCATGTATACAGAGTAAGATTTGACCGCATGCATTCCATCTAGGACAACCAGCTGGTGGGACTGGAAGTGTGTTGGGTGGGTTGGTACCAGCAACTGGTGGAACTGGGGCCGCAGGAACCGGAATTGGAACTGGTGATGATAACTGCTAAAAGTGGACTAAATAACAGTTAATAGATACAGATTGGAGTTTGTTTACATGCTCAGCGTTACATCACAGGTGGTGTAGGTGGGGCTGGAGGCACACCAGTTTCAGGAACCAAGCCAGACAAATATGGTGAGTTGGTATTATAGTCTAATTAACCATATCGCCAGTAAAATATTGCTATTTTCAATTTAAAACCGGTGTACCAGGTATAATAGGAGGAACAGCAATTCCAGGAAGTACAGCTGCTACCGGCGCAGATCGTGGAGCAGGACCTAAACCTGGAGTTGATGGAGGTAATGCAGTTCATTTAAAATATTAAGAGACAAATATGTAATGTCCATAATAGCAGACCATAATAACTATCTGTCTTACCTGTTCTTAACCTGTTCCATATTAGTGATTGGCAGTCCTGATGGTGCAACCCGTGGGGCTGGAGAAAGTCAAGGTCAACCTTTTACTTTTTTCTTTTACTCAATAGATATTTATTGTATCTATTATTAATCATTATTTATTCATCATTTGTTAATTTGTTTGTTTCTGCATTTTAATTTTAACATTTGAACATACAGGTGGAACAAAAGCTCCCAAGACTGGTAAGAAAAGTTTCTTTTTTTCTTTCTTTGGTTCTTTTTTTCCTTTTTTTTATTTTTTTTTTTTTTTACACATCCCATCTGATCCCATCAACTAGGATAAAACAGCTGTCCCTTTGACAATTTACGACAAAAAATGAACAGGCGTTTTCACCTTTTAGCCACCAGTTTTATTTTGTGATTATTTCAGAATCTGGCGGACCAATAGAGGGATCAGGTGGGTCTATTAGAGGTGGTATTTAAGTTGGATTTCCAACTTTTTAAAAGGATAGAAACTGAGCAGCATGTAATATTTTTCAGGTGTTACTGGTGGGTCCACTGATGCTGACGGACTTGATGGGGTTGCTGGAACAGGAATACCCATCTTAGCTGGAGAAAGACCAGGTTAGACCCTTCTCTTTTATTGAGCTTATAGACATTGTGAAATGCAGTTTGCCATCTATTTCTGTCAGTGTGTTTTCTTTTTGTAGCTCACATTTAATTTACTTAATATGAAAATCATACTTTACATCTTCTGTGACTGTAACTGCACTATACATTGGATGCTTAAGTATACTATTTTAAGGTTATAGAGCTTTAGTTTAAAGTTTGAAGCATGATAAATATTTAATTGCACCATAAAACCATGCTTTTATTATCTTTAACATTGAACAGATAAGGAGAAAGAGCAGGTACTCGATGGGTTTTAAGGTGCCAGGTCCTGGCTCTTATACCTTATTTTCCACACTTAATTTTTATGATAGGCTACTTGTATATTTTGCCAGAATATTCTTTAAAATGTTGCTTTTTGGTCCACAGAAGGAAGAAGGCCATTCAGATTTTGGAGTAAACTGTGTCAGAACTTGTACTATTAATATTATTAGTAGTACTAGTGGTAAAACTACTGGCAGAACTATTATTTAAGGAAGCATAATTATATTTGAATTATTATCATTGCCATCGGTGTACTATGTAACAGCTGGTTTTCATGAAGACCATAATATAACCTAGCAAAACTACATAACACAAAACATTTTCATAAATACAGTACATATTAAAATATATTGCATGGTCAGAATGATTGCGATTTGATTTGAGGAGATATATGTCAACAAAAAATTACGAATGACCTTTTTTCATGTTTTAGGTGTCTCTGGAACTGTACCAGGTTTGTATTCAGCTAATATTTGTACTATTTGTACTAATTTATTATGACAATTCGTTTTTTCCTTATCGACGTTCTCCAATTTTAGGTGGAACAGGGGTGCCACGACCAGAGAGTAAGATCTGTCTTCGTAACCTGATACTGACCTCACTTGAGAAAACCAAATTCAAGATTATGCTCTGTTTCTTATTTTAGTAGTCGGTAGTGGTAGGAGTTACTAGCTAATGTTACGGCTCCCTCTAGCGGTGGAGAAATCTCTTACATGCCCAGGTGAAAATCCTCTTCAAGCATACCACAAATGGTAACTAAATACATTAATTAAATGCAAAGGTAGTGTATTAAAAGTGCATTTTAGTTACATTTATATTTCGTCATTCTCGGATGCTCTTATGCAAAGTGACTTACAATTTGGGAATACATAAAGCAATTAATCTTAAAGAGGCAAACAGACACAGGACATGCCCGTAATACCAAGTTTCAGGCATTTATTAGATAAGTACGAGCTAGAAAGGGAAGGAATAAGTAAAGTTTTTATTTATTTATAAAGAATAATTTTTAGAATATTAAGTGCAAAATTAGTTAGCAAAAATAGAGCACTTTAATAACATTAAGGAAGGGCACTTTTTTCACCTGGGTGTGGTCGTAGTAGCTAAAATAAAACAAACTCTTTTGAAATGTAATTTTGACTACTTTTTTAATGCAAATATATTTTGCATTGAGAATTCACAACATAATTTGTGAAGACATCTTTTATAACTTTTTTCCAGAGACTCAAGGTTAGTCAGGCAGATACAAAGAATAAGCATTTTTAGAATGGTGCCTTTTGATTGTTTCTCAGTTTATATGAAAATAGGGTTTGTGGTTGCTTTAAGATGCTTTAATGCTTTTATATTTGAGTATGACTGAATCACTTAAAATAATATTGTTCTTCCTTAGGAGTTGGTGATACTGGAACACTACCGGGAGCCAAACCACTAAAGCCCCCAGGTACTTCATGCTATTCGCTGTACTCTTGCTGTCTGTATTTGGTCAGGCAAAGCAGGTGCTTTTTTTATTTGCAACAAGATTTATTTTATTTTTCTTGCTGCAGGCATTGGAGGTGGAGCCATTGCTGGACGTGGAGATACTCCAGGAACTATTGAAGGAGGACCTGGAAGTGTAGGCGGTGGTCCAAGTGGGGCTGGTGGAGTTCCAGGGGGAGCTGGTGGAGTTGCAGGAGGAATTGGAGGAGTTCCAGGGGGAGTTGGTGGAGTTCCAGGAGGAGCTGGTGGAGTTGGTGGAGTTCCAGGAGGAATTGGAGGAGTTCCGGGGGGAGTTGGTGGAGCTGGTGGAGTTCCAGGTGGAGTTGGTGGAGTTCCAGGAGGAGCTGGTGGAGTTCCAGGAGGAATTGGAGGAGGAGTAAAACCCCCTAAATGTGATTTACCATGAAAATCTTGATTTGCGATATGACTGTTAGCTTGTCTTCTGTTTTCAAAACGGGGACTATAACACAATCAATGTGTTGCTTCTAGTTTACAGCGGTACGGGTGGAACTGGAGCTCTTGGAGTTGGAGGTGTAGGTGGGACTGGTCCAGCTGGAACAGGAGGAGCTGGACTTCTTCCTGGAGGTGGTGGTTTTCTACCAGGAGGTGGAGATGAATAAAGTGTAGTTATTTACATAAGAATCTAAATACCTTGTGCTTTAATTTGTGGGTTTGTAAATCTATTGTAGGTTATGGAGGAGCAGGAGGTTTAGGAGCCGGTGGGATCCAACAAGGAACTGGTAAATATTTTTCAGATCAAAATAAAACACCACATTCCTGATATCTTGTTCCTCATATGCAGGTATTGTTTTGCTGAGAATTTTATGTTTCATTTTTTGCAGGCCTCAGGTTTCCCAGTGGGGCTGCAGTGGGCAGCAAACAAGGAAAAGGTACCAGAAAACATTTCTGCTAAACCACAATTCTTATAATGAAGATATTGTTTGGTTGTATTTTACACACTGGAAAGACTGTTAAATAACTAATTCTTTATTTTGATGAAAGTTTACGGGGCAGCAGGCACACTTGGTGGGCTTGGAGGCCCAGGTGGATATGGAACAGGACCTGGTGGCTATGGAGGTGGTCCAGGTGGTTACGGTGGTGCTGGTGGACTTGGTGGCCCTGGAATTGGTGGTAAGTTCTGGAGTGCTATTTGGGTATTTACACATCTCATATTCCTCCCACAATTTAAAAAAGGCTTCATTGGTGTAACCTGGAACACTGGGTAATGTGGGACACCCAAAGAGCTGATATGTATATTCCTTGTTAACAATGCAAGAGAAATCACCAAAATGTTAAGTTGAAGATTCAGATTTTGATAGTGTAACCAAAGAAATGACATTTTTACTTCTGAAATTTAGATAATCACTGAACACACTTTTATATTTATTTTTTTAGGGCTTGGTTATGGTCCTGGCGCAGTAAAACCACCTAAAAGTATGCAAAACCCATCAAATCAGCACCTTAATGCTACAATAACCTATCCTTTGTAGATTAGACAACATTTCTAAACACAAATGTTTGTTTCAGTTTTTTTACTTTGTGTTATCAGGCTATGGAGGAGCTGGAACATTGGGTGGGGCCGGAAGAGGAGTAATCGGGGGAGGTCTTGGTGGTGGTCTAGGAGTAGGACCAGGAGGGACTGGTGGAGGAGTTGGAGGACTGGGTGGAGGTATCATGTGACGTTAAACATATGTTTTTGCCAGTAGTGCAATAAGATTTGGGGAAATTTGTACACATGGTTAGAACAGATGACATAAAAATAAAATCTGATTATTAGTATATAAACAACAAGGTCTATTGAAAATACCACAATGCATTAAATTAACTATACATATGTGCTGTAAATAATTCCTGAGTTCGTGCTTTCTTATGATGACAATTTTATTTACAATGAAGCAGTATTAGATTGATAAGGAAACACAGTTCTAGCCATGGCTAATCATGCGTACGCACTGCCCTCATAATTTATTTATCAACAGCACTTGATATTGAGGGTTTGTTTGTGTGTTTGTTTTAGGTTTAGGTGCCAGATATCCAGGTGGTGGCCTGGGAGCTGGAGCTGTGAAACCTGGAAAATCAGGTTCTTGTGTTTTAAAATATCAATATAATTATGACTTACTAACACTATCATTTGCATTAACTTAGTTCATTCGAAGCACACTTTTTAAAAGTGCACTTTGCAATAATGTGTTTTATTTATTACATTTTAATTGTAATAAATAAAACACATTATTGCAAAGTGCACTTATTAAAAGTGTGCTTCGAATGCAAAGAACGAAGATACGAAGAAGAGGAAGTTGGCGGTATTTAAGGGAAACTCTGATAGGGTAATTAGGTAATAGGGAGATAGGCGGCAGCTGGTTAACCATTCATATGTGCTCCTCCCAACATTTTTTAGAAATACATCATATCTACATATATTTAAAATAAGACATTGTTAATTAAATGCATCTAAGTGCATGAAAATATTACATTCTTTTTGCATTGTACAATATTTTTTAAAGTGTGTCATTTCCATAATAGCTGTGGCAACATTAAATTGAACCACTACTGATATCTGATATATTTGCCTTCATATGATTATAACGTAGACATCTTTTTTTGTTGTAGGTTATGGAGGTTTAGGTGCAGGTGGAGGACTAGGAGGAGGTGCTGGAAGCCCAGTAGGAACTGGTAAATTTATATTTGATGGATTGCCTTTAAAGAGTATTTATAATGAGGCAAATTCTTCTCGTTTGTCTCACAAACTAAATGAGAATACTAGATGTATACTAGGCTTTGGACAGATTATATTTACTTGCTTTTGTTTCAATGTCCTGAAGGCTTTGGCACGGGTGCACTGGGTGGTCAAGGATATCAGCCAGGTGCGCTATTATATCCTTTCTCAATTCTCCTTGTACCTTTTGGGGCTCATCCACACCTATTTTTCTCTCAGTTGAATCTATAAAAAAGCAGAGATCAAGATACAGTTACACTGGATCATATTCCTTTGATCCATCCATTTAAAGTCTATGTGACCATTACCTATACAGGTACATACAATAGACATACAATAATTATGAATCTCTTTTGATGAGGGATGATCACTTTATTCATTTTAGGCTTTTATTCCCATATAAACATTGATCAATGCACATACATCAAGCACATCAGAAATGGTGTGAGGCTTAGGACAAACCTCACTGGTTCTAGTGTATTAAGTAAGCACATTTGATCTTTCACTGAACATATCTAATGTGCTCTTTGTGTTACATTTGTATTTTCAAATAAGAACGGCGTGAGAACTTATTTAGAATTTTTATTTTAGGGGGAACTTATGGGCTACTATAGGTATTTAAATGAGAATAAAGAGAGAGGGGACACATTTAAGAGCAAAGTCATTTTCTGTTACAGTTCTGAGTGAATTACATGAATTGGTTATTCTGTGTACACAACAATATTATCAAAAATACAATACAAATATACCAACCAATGAATCAAATGAATAGTTGTGAATGTATTACATTATATTGTACTGCAGGTTATGGTGGCACTGGCGCTGGGGGACCTGGAAGTGCTCCACTTACACCTCAGCAATGTAAGATGTGCTGCTATTTCAGCACACTCATTTTTAGTACATTATCCACAGCCAATCACAAGTATTTATTGCATGTGTCTTGTTTGATTACAGCAAAAGCAGCCAAATATGCAGCTCTTCAAGGCTTTCTAGGTGCTGGAGGCTACAGAGGTACGTAATGCAGACATAAATGCACTTCTCTCTGTTTTTTATGTTGTACATACAGCAGAAACTAGTTGCACAAGTTAAAAAAAAACAAAAAAAAAACTTAAGAAATCAAACCACAGAACACAAAGTATCAACTTTAAAATCTAAATGAAATTGACACCCTTTTCTTTTGTGGTCTTATAAATGGCTCTTCAGCACTTGTTTTTCTATGTAAATGTAAAATGGGTCTCACACACGTTTTACATTGGCCATAAAAATAATATGCCAAAATACTATTTGTGTATTGCAGCAAACTAAATCCATTTTGCTAATTTAAATAAAACTTGAACTGAAATACTATAAAATATGAACGTATAATAAAATATTAGAACATATGTATTTTATTTAGTTTAACCTGAAATACTTAAGTAACTAAGAAAATCTAGGCATATTAAAAAAAGGTAAATATGGCAAATAGGATATAGAATATGGGAAATATGGCAAGTAGAGTTTAGAATTAAAACCTATTCAAAACACTGATACAGTAATTGAAAACAAGTACAGTGGTTTGTGAATGATTCTAAAATATCCCTGTTTTGTGGTAGTGACAGTGTCTTTTCCTGTAGGGGGCGCAGGATGCCAAGGCAAATACTGCGGAAGAAGGAGGAAGTGAGAAACCAGCTGAAAAAAGTGACCTCATAAACAAGTGGTGCTACTGCCTGATCTCGAATGCACTTTTACAGTTTAAAAGTGCCTCATGTAATATGTGAGAGATTTGGACTTACACTAAAGAATTTTTCAGCCGTATGATAGATGATGTGAACCTCACAAGGCACTCTTTGCACTGCCTAAACTCCCTTTACTTATGTCACTATACATTTTCTGCCGTTTTAACATCATTTCTCGTCTTTTTTGTTTGTTTGTTTTTTCTCAGCCATTTTAATGTTGCATCTCTTATGGTTTTGCGGCAGTTGCTCACTTAGACTTCGTTGTGTATTTAGACACATGCAATCTAGGGACATGTGGCTGCTATTTCAGGACGAACCGTGACAGTAAGGGGAAGCAGCTTCATTAGGGTTCATGTTCTGGCCACCTATCATCACGTAAAGGGAGCCTGTTTTCTTTCTAGGTGTATGCATATGAGTTTCCAGAATCTTCAGTCATGCGAAGCGTAGTCAAATTAAGGAAAGGGATATAGGCTTACCAGTTTTAGTGTTATAAGAACAAAGTGCTTGTCATAACTGCAGCAGACAGCATCTAAGTACTGAGGATTATAAGCTGTCTTCAACAATACCTCAGGAACTTGAAGCGGTTTCTTTTCTAGTATCCTGACCCTAGTAAAACCTTGTTTTTATTTGTTTGTTTTAACGTTACTCTTATTAAATTAAAATGTTGGGGTTTTAAGGGTATCTATGCATTTAACCTAACTCGTTTGGGGTTTTTAAAGCATTGTGTGTTGTGAATGTTGTATCTGTGTTTGTATAAGTGCAACTATTCAAATGTGACATGAAAGTATGATAAAGGCAATTCATCAAGTGAATCTTCTCACATTGTTTACCTTTGTTCTTCACGTTTATGCACTTGTTACTTTGTGAAACTCTACACATTTTTGTATGACCTTTGGTTTTATTTGGGCCTTTTATCTATCATACATTTTTAAAAATAAATAGGGAAAACTAAATTATTTTATTTTATTATTTATTTTTAAGTAAATGTTGATTTTAAAATAACACATTTTAATATATATATTTATATACATTTTATATAGTACAATTTTATATTTTTATTGGTTTTAAAAAATACTATCTTTAAAATATTAAATTTAGGCCTAAATATCTTTCTAAGTATATCATCCAAAATAAAACTGGGCAACACTTTAGAATAGGTAACACTTGTTAACTATTAACTATGACTTTTTTCCCTCAATACATTCTTACTTTGCTACTTATAAATAGTTAGTGTTGTAGTTGTTAAGTTTAGGTATTGGCTAGAATTAGAAATGTAGAATTAGGGCATGCAGAAAAAGACATTAATATGTGCTTAATAAGCACTGATAAATGGCAAATATTCTAGTAATATTAACGCTAATAAGCAACCAATAGGTGTGACCGTAAAATACTATCTTACCAAAAATTCCAAATTAATTTCTATATTATTTATTTGTAGCCATGTAGCCTAATAAAGGCAGAATATAACTGAAACATTGAACTTGGATGTAAGTAACCCACAAATAAATACGTGGTAAACAGTTCCAAAACAAGATCCTTTCATAATTTCTCCTGCATGAATGCACTTACACAAGCTCTCCCTTCATGAAGAGTGGGATTTAGATGCACGTCTCTGCCGGTCATGTAGTTCATGAGGGCTATCATCAGGTGACACTGGTCGAGTAACTCTATATCCTCTGACAGTATGCATTCTTTCTGCTGCACGCTTAAAGCAGAAGAAGGTGGGCTAAAGTTAGGAGGAGTGGGAGGGATTTGTGTCTCTTCGGATACTTGGCAGGAAGCAGCCTAGAGAAGCTCAGTGCTGCATGCTGATATGAAAGAAAAACTATTTAGGAGCGTTCGTAAAAGTTTTGTCATCTCCTCCCACTTCACTCCACCCCTGAAATGAGTGAGGGACAGTAAGAAAACCAGCAGACCTTTACTACTGCAGCTATGCATAAGTCTTGTCAGGACCTGTATTGCCGGAGAGGAGGGAAGGCAAGGTAAGTCAAACTGGACTCGTTTTGTTTACGAGTTTACGTCTTATTTCTTTTATTTCTTTCATTTCTTGGAAAAAGGCTCACAGTTTTGCTTTTAGTAGTGCTGGTGCATTTCTTGTAAAAACAAAAACAGGAACTTCTTTGTCAACAGTCTGCTCTCAGATTGTCATGAGATAACGTAACGTTAATTCTGGCAGTTTATTTAACTCAAACTCGTACTTTGTTACTATATCCTCTCGATATGTGGAAATTTGTGGCCTTGTGAGCTGGTTTGAGACGCCGTTGGCACAGACAACATTTAAGCAGAATAGTGTTTGTGTTTATGTACACACGTAAAAGTGAATTCAGACTTGTTTGTTTCACACCACTTCTGTCCACTTCCACTTCTCTACTGAGAATCTGGTTCACCAAAGTTATGCAGGACTACGATTAACATTAGCATTTAGATAGGCTTTTGCATGTGTTCATTACAATAACAGACAAACTTGTACAAAGAATGATATACGAGTTTGTACTAAAGCCTGTCTGTAATAGAGTGTTATTATCAGACTAGTGGATGAAATGTGCAAAAGCGCAATCTGGAAGAAATTGTACTTATCCTAATGTATTAATATTGAATTCTCAAATATCTAGACATAACACTCTTAAAGGAAAGCAAAATAGCTTCACTTTCTGCTGAACTTGACATAATCAATTAAAACGTATTATATACCTTTAAAATAAACTGTTGAAGACGCTTGACATTATGCTCAAATTATGCCATTTACACTGAAATTGATTGGATGCAGAAAATTAAATTTGCACAGATGGGTTGCTTTGTTAGTTGATATTTAATATTTAATTTAATTAAGTTAACCATCGATTTTTTTAAATACGAGAAAAGGTTTCAGCAATGAAGTCCTGAGTAGTCCTTGTTGTAATGAGTAAAAATGTGTTTTAATAAACGTAATCTGAGTAAAAGTGCCAGTATTCAGTTTCAATAACATGCAAGTAAAACTCTACGATTCTCCAAAATAATACTTAATAGTAATGAAGTACATACTGTACTTTACACCCCCGTCAACCATAAAATTAAACAACACTTTCCTGTTATTCTGCTTTTCTGCTCTTTGTTTGCTAGTATTTCAAACCACATGGTGTGTGTGTGTACATGAGTGTGTTTGTGTGTATAATGTGCATGCATTTCCGTGAAACGGCTGTGTTTTATTGAATAAAAGGATAGGGATGAGGGGAAGAGAGCAGATAACCGCCAGCTGTAGAACACATGACAGGCATCCTGCTCAGATGCAGCAAGAGAGAAAAGGCCCCTGGCTCGAGCATTTTATGTTCTCTTCAGCTGAATCTTACTCTAAAAGTAGTTAATAACCTGATCTGATACATGAGAAAGTAAATTTGTTCAAGTAATGTCGCACCCCTTTAAGTTTTCTGAAATATGCAATTAACGTGCATAAATATACACTTTCTTATCTCTCTCTCTTTGTTAGGTGTTGTGTATGTAATTCGGTTCTTTCTCAGTGGTACTATGAAAGAGATGGACAGTTCTTCTGTAAGAAAGATTACGGGTTGCGATTTGGGGAGCAATGCCACGGCTGCTCTGAGTCTATCACCACAGGTCTCATTATGGTAAGAACACAACACTGACAAATCAGTTCATAACATTAAAAATGTGTGATTAGAGGTGATATTAGCTTAGTAAAACAAACCTGATGATTAATATTTTCATACTACATTAAATTTGAGCAAATTTCACAACTAATTGAAGTAAGTAGCTCACTGAATGTAACATGAAATTTACGACCAATATGTGCGCATTTCGTACGATTTGTCTAAACCCCAGTGATGGGTAGATTTAGGGGCGGGGTTAGTTGTAGGTCATTTGTACAAATTCATACGAATTGGCAAATACATAATGTTTTGTATAAATTTTATGAGTGAGGGTGTATACATTTATACGAATTAGCTATCTCATAAAATAGGCTGTATAAATTGTTGTAAGATCGGGCTGAACATTTTGAAGGATTTCAAAATTCAAAAAATTCAAAAGGATTTTTCTGGATTTCTCCAGAAAAACATGCTCCAATAATGTTGTATTTAGGTAA
>JAUMHP010000078.1:9755523-9774168 GCA_032361065.1 Enteromius trimaculatus | reverse complement strand
GCTTTGATTTGTTTGTGTTTAAATACCCTTGTCTTTCTGTTTGAATTCAGGTCCCGCTAATGTCATTGATGTTGTAACGTGTGTATGTTCCCGCCTCGTGTCTTCCTTTTGCTGCCCCGTCAGTAATTTTTGTATTAAATGTTTTGTTATTTTGAATCCTTTGTGTCCTCCGTTCTTTTACCTTACTGAGAGGTCCAGCACACACGCGCCTAAACGTGACAATTAGGGCACCTTCTGCTGTAACCTGTGCTGACTTATAGCTAAAAGCTAAAAAGACGTTAAATATTGAAGGAGTAATGTCTATATAAATCTATACAATATTTGACTGTTTCCGAGGAGTCATTAGAAATATTTAGACTTATAAGTTACAATAAACTGTAATTACAGCTACAATAAACTTGTTTTCTTTTATTTGACAAAATTAAATTTAGTACTGAAGTTCTATGAAAATACTCACAAAAAACACTGAAAGTATAATAACTGACTTTATAGACACATGTGATAACTAACATTTAAAATGAAAAATGTGCAAAATATAAAGAACAAAATATGTTTGCTGTTACATATTAACCAGCTCATAGTCAGATGTATTTAATAAATCAAGAGTAAAAAAAAAAAAATCTAGCTTGTATTGTTGTGCTACTTTCGTCCCTACTGATGGGGTCGAAAGTAGCAATGTACAATTTACATTCGAGGTGAAATTATACTGAAGTCGTTCGACATCTCTACAACATACCACCTGATTGACCACACTTGTGAGTTACTGATAGCAGCAAAAATGTATCTCTGTCCAGAACATTATCTTTTAAAATTAAGTTTTTCTGAAAAATGTTATTATCGTCCATCCTCTTCGCTAATGGTCAAAACTCCAAGAAATGCATTGAAACATTAGTAATTGTTTGGATCCTTTCAAGGAAGGTCAGCAATATTTTAAATATCTTCGAGCAGCTATTTTCGCCTCCCAAGTCCTGTCTAAATGTATAGGAGGATCATGAAATTTCAAAAACTGCTGAATTAAATGAAATTCTGAAATTAACTACCCAGTGAAATATTGTTTCTTATGCTCAGTAAGCCTGTATATCTTTAGTCTTTGGCTTCTACAGTTTATGCCTTCAAATTATCTTCCTCTGATGATTTTCTCAAAATATATTAATAGATGCGAGTAATTATGTGAGTAAAGATGTCGTACACAACCTACTACATGTCTTCTGTCATATGATTGATAGTTTATACTCCCTTAGGGCCTGTTTATGTAGCAATAGAATGAAAAAGCAGCATAATAGAATACAAAACAAGCTCTGTTTAAACAGCAACTTGTTGAAGGAAAAACTTTATAATTATTATTTTGTTGCTGTTGTTGTTATTCACTATGAGAGAGCCTGAAGTTTGTGTTTCGTTTGCATTTGTTTTGTGCAGATTTCCTGCAGGTACTTCATTTGAAACTTCATTTAAATATAAGTAATCAGTCGTCTCTTTCCAATGCTCACACTAGCGCTTTGGGTTAGCATGCTATTGTTATGCACATAATTCAGAGTTTGAGCAAAAACAACTATTCAGTAAGCATTTTCCAGCACGTAATTCTTGAGGCCACATCAAATACATGTCCTGACATCATACGCTAGGATCTTACTCAACATACTAGCCGATGTGACCTTGAAAAATTCCTAAATGGAAACATCGCTACACAGGATATGGTTCTACAAATAACCAGTGAGCCATTGATTCCCGTTAACAACAAGCAAAGGAACTGTGCCGGGTACCCTAACTGACTCTTTCACTAACACACACACAGACTCTCTGGCAGTTCGCTCAAATGCACTTTCCATCACTTGCAGGCATGGTAAATGCGATATGGCCTCCCCACCTCCCCGTCTCTTGCTAGCATCAGCCATGCGGGCTTTTAAGGGCTCAAACACAGAGTAATTAAAAGTTCTGCCATGAGCACTGTGGGCGAAAATAAATACTATGACTACCTATTTCCATTGACAAATGGCAGTAAGAATTTTAACAGTATTGCCCTATTAATTTTACAGACAGTCTCATTCCCATTTTTTCAACTCTTCTTGAATTAACTAGGGGAGGGAAAAAAATTAAATACTGCATTATCGAAAGTGGAACGCAGTGGCGACTTGTGCAACAGCCCGTTGAACTTGGCTGAAATGTTTACGAAAGCGTCCGCTCTCGTTTTGGACGCCGGTGGATGGGGGTAATGGAAAGTGACACTATCTTGCCAGCACTTGGCTGCAGGATATTTCCCAGCAATCCCCACACACAGGAAGTCCGATGCGCTCACCACTTAGGGGAGGTCTCGGTACGAATGTGACCACAGCAGCCAGTGACAATGTCACATTATGGAACAGCCGCTCTGTCTATTTCACATATTACAACACGTGACAAGTCATACAGAGCATCACAGCTGCTGTTTGAATCAACTGAAACTCATATTGTCTATAAGAAATGACAAAGGTTGAGCACAGGGTTTTCTTGTTCAAACCAGGTAAAACAAGCAAGAAATGTCTAAATAAATAAAAAAATAATAATGAATTAATAAAATCAGCAGTGTGGTTCTTATAATTCCATTTTGTGAGCAAATAGTAACACTAAATATGAATTATTATTGTTATCATGTCATTTTATATAGTGCAATCCATAACATACTGTAAATAGGCTTGCGAAAGGCTTTATTCTGTGACAACAACCTGCTGGCTGTACATTATCCCTTACTTAATAACTTTAATTATTTTAATTATAAATAATTATTTGTTTCATAAAATGTTCTAATTGCTTGAGAGGTGTTTTCTCTTTCCCTCTTTTCCCTCTGAAATTCTAAATCTGGCAAAATGATTTACGACATCTGTAAATAGGATTATTAGGAAAAATTACAAGAGGAAGAATCAATAAATTGTGAATAATTTACTACCATTATTTGAATAAAATGTAATCTTGTAAAAAAGTAACTGCAAACCTGAATATGAGCATTTTAAAATGTCATTTATGTAATTACAAGTACTTCATTTACATAATCCAGATTACATGTAACAGTTCCTACCCAGCACTGGTAGTACTAATTCATTTAACATTTAACAAAAACTGCATTGGTTGATCTTGATTCTCCCCATAATAATGTCCAAAGTAAAAACTGGGTCATGAAACCACTTGAGAGGCTTTCCTCCGGACTCTCCAGTCAGTTGTTCCTCCTGTGACCATCCCCAAGTCCATGTTGATTTACCGATTCTTTTTCCTGTTCACGCACCGTGGTTTTCCCAACATTTCCCAGCAGCTTTTACATGTTCAGATGTTCAGTCTTACCACATCCCTCATGTGCCACCTCCATGGAAAAGAGTCATTGTACCTGTCCTTTCTGCATATCACCTTTCTATTTTCAACCGCTCATGCTGCAAGGTCATCAAAATGTGCCCCCCAAGTCATAATAACAGAGTGCAGGCTCCTAGTCTATAAATCCAGGCACACAGACATACTGAGGATGATGTATGAGTGCAGCCGCAGTTCAGAAGAACACGGGCCATTCTGACTCTACCTGGTGATTCATTGGAGCGCTCGTCTCGAGCTCATGTCTGTATGCTGCGAGATAGCAGTAATGTGTCTTGATTTAGACTTAATGTTCACATCAAATAATTCATATATCACAAAAATTTGTAAATATATCGCCACCATTTGTAATAATTGCCACCTTTAAAATTCCCATATTGTGAGTTTTTGAAAAATACCTTTAATGCAGTGTGTAACACTGCTCTAAGTGAATGAAAAAATATGAAAAAAATAAGTTTTAAATCTAAAAGTGCACCATGTACAAAGTATTGTCTCTTAAAAAAAGAGTCAACTCTGAATCATTGAAAGGAGTCGTTTTTAAAACGAGTCTCAAACCATTTCATGTTGATGTCAAAAGGAAACATTAGCATATTGCCTGCCCACTTGTTGGTCTTTTTCACATTGGTCTGAATGAAAATGCAAATCTATTCTTTACTACTAGATGGTACTTTTGGAGCATTAAAGGCTTACAAATAATGCTTTAAATCATTTGGAAGTCATTGAACAAATAAGATAAAACTAAATGAATATTAAAATGACCTTACATGCATGTCAACCTGTTGGAGCTTTCATAACCCATAATATACTTAATAAGCCTGTTACATGTGTCCTTTTATTTCATTTGGACATTTTGTCATTAAAGGAGCTTGACTATTTGAATGTCAGTGCTTGAATAAGAGCTGCATGAAAAGGTTGCAGAACAGGACACAGGTTTGTAACAGCAGGAGGGTGAATAAATAATGCCACGCTCCACATTTGTGGGGGGAAAAATATTTAAATTTGTACCCAGGGTTATTGTCTTGCTAAAGTAAAAAAAGTTTTCTAGTTTTTGAGCATATTAAAGCATTTCCCCTTTAGTTTTGTTATTCTCTTCATCCATCCTTTTTGTTTTAACAAGATGCCCAGTATCTGCTGATAAAAAGACGCCTCACAGCATGACGCTTCCTTCGACGTACGTCACCGTATAGGTATAGAGTTTTTTGAGGTGTGAGCCACACATATCGCTTTGAATTTTAGCTCCTTCAAAAGAACTGCACTAAGAAAGTAGCAGCTTCAAAAGAACTCTGATCTGTGAAGAAATGCCCTTAAGTCAGCGTTGTGACGTCTCAAAAAGTCCTCATAAAAACCCAGCCAATAAACAGTACATGTAGACACAGACGACCTCAATTACCTGTAAGTTTTTATTCCGCATAAATAAGGTGTCACATGAACTAAACTGAAATGTAGCTCATTTATCTTGCAGTAAAAGATCATTTAAAACTAATGACCTTTAAAATCAGTAACAACCTTAAAACTCTTTTTAAACAGATGCTATTTTCATGCAGCCAAATTCAATCAGTCCCCCGATGACTAACAAGTGGTCTAAGCTGCAGCATCCCTGCAGAGTTATCATTTAAACAATCAGCGCACAGACATCTGCTCTTCACGGTATTACGTGAAGGTCAAAAAACGTGTTATCATTTTTCAGTACAAATAACTGTAGAATTTGGAAGTAATCAGTCGTTTAGCGGATGATTCTACTGTTAGCAGTTTATTAGATGGAAAATCCTCTGGAGCAATCTGGGGTTAAGTGCCTTGCTCAAGGGCACAATGGTGATAGCTCATGGCTAGTCTCAGCCTCAAATGGCGTACCCTTGGAGCGCCTACAATCTGTTTACTGGCAGATGAATGGTTAATGCACACACAAAAAGGGCTAGTTTTTATGAATTGGGATTGGAAGCTACCAAACTGGTAAAATGAGCGCATTCTACAGTGACAAAGTTTTTTTATACATTTTATTTAAGGCATTTTGAAAGAAGAATAAGCTATTTGGAGAATCAGTGGATGGATTACATGATGATACATATTTTTAAAGTATCTTTCACAAACAATATTTTATGCCAAACTGCCAATTTGGTAATAGTGTATAATACTGTTACCTGATGTTTTCAGCTTATTTACATTCGCCAGTATTTCACGTTTTATTAAGATACAAATAAGACATACTGTACAGATTAAAGCAATTTCCTGGAATAGAAGAGTACCATCTATAACAATCCAATTAAATCCCAAATGATCAGTGTTCTCTTCAAAAAGGCTTTCCTGTTATTCTTTCAAAACTGTAGACATAAAATATACATTACCGCTCAATCAGCATTAGATATAATTTAATTCATTATTGACAGCCACAATGACTGTTTTATTCAAAAGTCAATAAATTATTCCCCAAAGGCTCATTGACAAAGCACACACTGGCGTTTCTGTTCTTTTTGTAGACTTGCTGTTAGATGTTGACATGAAAATGTGTTCATTGTTCTTTTCACTGACCCAGTTGTAGTGACTCATACTGGGGATCAAAGTCTAACTGCAGTTCAAGAGCTTGTTTTTTTTACAGCATAAAATAAATGCAATTCCTTCCCTCATGTTGTTACAAAACCTGTGTGACCTTCATTTATCACTGTAGTAACATGTATTAAATGCATAGTTTACTCAGAAATTAAAATTTGCTGCTAACTTACTTACCCGCTGCTTATTACTCTGCTTGTCTGTTTTTGCTCATTCTAGACAGTCATTGATGGTAAACATGACAAACATTCAATTACTTTTTCTACAATTGACATTGTGGTGAGTGATATTAAGTCATTAAATAATTTGTTTAGCTGAATTGATCAACAAAAAACTTAGGAAAACAGACCGATTTTCAGTATACAATCGCTATTATTTTTAATCACTAAAAAAAATTATGCTCTTAAATCTATGAGATAAAAAATGACAACTGTGGTTGTAGTAGAATAGAAACTAAATGACTAAAATAAAATACAATTATATGATGATGTTTTTGTGCTTTTTCAGTAAACTACATTTTAATTCAACGTTTTTACATGCAAAAATCTAACAGTATTTATTTAACAGTATTTATTTTACTATAAAATTACATATAAAGAATTTTAATTCAATTTTAAACAGACAATTTACGAAATGTCTTTTTCTGTAAAATTTCTTTTGAAGTCTAATCAGAATTCGAAGCATCCGTTAGTGGTAAACATATGCGCTTCTGAATCCAGCTGGTATGCATGCCGTGTCCAGGAACCTGGTGGGACCTTTTGTAAATCTGACTGGCTAATTACGCCTCCTTTTCATCTCACACTGACAGGGGATCTTGTCTGAGAGACACACCAGTATGTCTGGCATCAGTGATTCCAGTCTCTCATTATCTTTCCCATTATAGGCAAAAGTGTGGTACTGATCCCAGATCTGTAGGCAGGTATTTCACAAGCTTATTACAGAGAGATGGGGACCTCCAGTATCCATGATAGACTTACAATTTCCAGGCTCTGATCAATTACCGGCACAAATCATTTCAATAGGCTCTGCATGAGTGCTCTCAAGTGGATGTAAGACACTTTAAAACCATAAATAATGTATCCAATAAAGCAATCCATTTAATTTCTCACAGAGCCATGTGTGAATGGATTGCATTATTGAAATTGCCAGTAATATGATCCTGTGCTTCATTTTCAAATATACATCAATAACTATAGCTTAGTGTATAAAAGGTTTCTACAAAGAAACAAAGCTGGCATTAAATCCTTTAATGACTTATGATTTCAAACAAAGAGAATCTGCAAGGGCAAGATCATGTCAGATGGTTGTTCGGATCATACTAAGACAGCGTCTTATCCTAGTCTGCTGTCAGATGGCAGTTTTTATGACAGAAGTGGGCTGCTGATAGGACCAGCAGAGCGAGAAGTAATGTCTGCAATAAATAGGATGATGGGAGGATGAAGGCAGCCGTCAGATGATTGCATCACACACGTTCGGTTGGTGAGGGTTCCCCCAAAGGGATGGCTTTCCCATGATTCTTTCTGACACTTCGGTCTGACTCAGTTCTGCAGAGCCTCACAGAACTGAAGGTATAAATGAAATGCAATCTGATCTATAATCAGCCAGTCACAGCTGATTAGAAGGGTACCGCATAACCTAATTTGACTCATATAAATAATGATGCAAATAAATTCCGACAGATTGAACTGGAGTTAAATAATGCTCAGCCCACAATCCTTTCAGCCTGTTGACTGTTGCTAAACCTCATTTCAAATGGTGCCTTCACATGCTATTGGAATTATTGTAAATATGAGTTTCATAGTAGAAAGGCCATTCATGTCCAATGGACTACGAAGATCGAATTTGCCATAATTCTGATTGCACATGAAATCAGCAAAAGCCACAGACCACCAATTCAAAGATAGTCATCCTTTACTCACCAAACCAAAGTCAGTTGGGAACAAAAACCTACTTTGGTTGCCTACATTCTTGAAAATATCTCCTTTTGTGTTCAGCAGAAGAAATTTGTGCAGGTTTAAAACAACGTGTACAATAAATGATGGCAGAATTTTCTTTTGTGACTGAATCAGCCTATCCCTTTAATATTACAATGCACAATCATATAGTTATTCAATTATCAAAACAACCAACAAGTACACATATACACTCAGACATACATACACAATCAGAATCACACACTGCAAGGAATAGCTATCTGTAATGACCGCGGCAGAAGCGTTCGGATCCATGTGCAAAACTTTATTCAAAAGCACGTCCTGATTTTGCTGAGTGTAGCATATTAGGCATGTTCCTGGGTTAACATATTTTGTTGACCCTGGAACAACATTTTATTCCAAAATTTTAGTTTTGACCATATCTCTACACCTAAACTTAACACTATCCATGAGTAATGCCTAAAATCAAGCACCAAACACTGATTGTAAGCATAAACTTCACAAAAACTATAAACTGGTTCTTCAAATATGATTGGCTAATCACAATGTTGTTCCAGACACTCCGAACTCAGCAAAATCAGGTTCTGCCAGACGGAAATAATGGAGACAAAGTACAAAAGCAGAGGTCGTGGCAGGCAGCAAACAATCACAGAAGTCAGTAAACAGAACAGGTCAAAACAGTACAAAATAAACACAGGAATGGAACACTAAGCAGATCGCCATCACAAAGTCAAGTTACCCCGGTGATATCCGGGAGATCCACGGTGCAGTAATAACTGGCCCTGAGACGAAACACCACGATGAGCGTGCCATCAAAAAAGCCCAGCTCGAAAAACTCCTCGACATAAACAATGAACGACATATTTCTTGAGACCAGGGTGCTGAATCGAGCCGCAAACTCCATCTCCTAATAGGAGTCAATCGTTCTGTAACGTGGAGTGCGGTGATGAAGCTGAGAACACAGGATGCAAAATAACAAAACATTTAATCATAAACTTGAAAACAGAAAACAAACCAGAACACAGAATGAAATGCAGAACAGAAATACATGTACAAATAACAACCGACAAGGGAGGACTAAAAAAGACATTGTATAAATACACATTCAAACGAGGAAAACTGAAAACACCTGTGAGACACGGCTGGGGAATAACCAACTAATAAATCATAACAACAGCAAAACCAAATATGGGCAAGACACGTGAGAACTAAGAACAAAACAAAAACAAAACTGAAACAAAACCAAACAGACAACGTGACACTATCTATCTATCTATCTATCTATCTATCTATCTATCTATCTATCTACCTATATATAGGGATACGATGCAAATATCCTATATCAGACATTTTTGTTGTAGCTAAAAGCTGATATACTGTACTGCCAGACCCCTGAATGATTTCTACTTTTAGCTACTCCCCATTACTGGATGTTTATTCACTCAAATAAAGCCTCTAAACATGAGCCATCCAGACTACATTGATTTTTGAACCACCGTTTGATTCGCTACAACTGTTGGGTAGGTTTTCAGTTCTTAATATAGCCTGTTACAGTATGATCTTCAGTTCTTTTGAAACTCAAGAGCCCAGTTCTGATGTGGAGGTAAAGGAGAAATCCACTCCATTTATCATGAAAGAGGCTAATGAATCCTCACCCAATCAGACCCCAGGGAGAACATGATGTACCCTAAGGTCACAACTGCAAGGTGATCCTCCATTTTTCTCGTCATGAGTACTTCATCATATTGAGCCAGGGAAGTCGATCAATGGACTGGGGAAACATGACAAAAATATGCCAACATATAATATAAGCATTCTGTGCCTAATAATAATGTTTGCACAGTTCGTCATTTGTTACACTGGACATAATTTTATGTAAAATACTGATAATTTTCAAATCATTCAAAACACACGAGGCCTTTTGTAATTGAGAGTGTAAATTATTGGATATAATTATTACTATTAATTACTATTATTATCATATTTTTGAGAGCAGAAATTGTTCTTTTTTTTTCCTCTCAAATTCACGAAAAAAAGTGAGACCCTTGGGGTAAGATGCAAATGCTTGAGAATTTTTTTTATTCTCTCTCTCTCTCTCTCTCTCTCTCTCTTTCTCTTGTGGCAATTGGTAACTATTTTAAATTTTGACAAATTGGTGGCTAATTAATTTCAATTTGTACAGTCTCGTTCATGCAGTGTGATATGAACTGTTTATGCTGCTTTAACATGCTATTGAAATTGTCACAAACATGAGTTTCCTATATGAAATTTGACATGAATGGCCCTTTCAAGTTGACTGGGAAACTGAGAAATAATTTGATACCTATGTTTTTGAGTTGGGCAGTCTGTAAACTTCCCAGAGAGAATGTCTCGGTTACATATTGTAACCCTCGTTCCCTGAAAAAGGGAACGGAGACACCCCTGACACTGCATGCCCATTGTACGTGGCGCCCCACCCAGTGTTAGAGGCAGCGTGCCTGGACCCCTGCTCTAGGAGCACTCCTGCCCGTTGAAAAGTCAGGTCTGACCATGGGGAAAAGGTTACACGGCAGGCCGGTGTTATCTGAACCCGGAACGTGCCGCATTTCCATGCCCACCTCGGGCTCGATCGTGAAGTCAGTTCTGAAGCGGTTTCATATGGAGCAGTCCCAGCAGTACTGAAGGACAGTACCTTCCATCCCTGGGTCGTCCGTCCTGGGGCCTCCTACCCTTCCCTGCAGGGGCCTGGATGGGCTGGCGGGAGCCCGGCTGCCGGCTCCTTGACGCGGCCGATGTAAAAGCTGCTGCGCTGGCGGCGGAGGAGCGGGAGTGGCAGCGGGGGACTGCCCTCGGTGATGAGCAGGCTGAGGCTGTGCCAACGGGGCCCAGGTGAAGGCAGCAGCTGGCCACCGTGGCAGGATGTGACGGATAGCCTCAGTCTACAGATAGCGCTCTTGGACTACAGATGTATACATTGCATGACCCAGAGCCCGCGCCGTAACCTTCGTCACACGTAGCGCGAGGTCCGTTGTGGTACGGAGTTCTGATAGAACTTCCAGGTCGTGGCCACCCTCGTGCAGGGCCTTCAGTGCCTTGGCCTGATGGACCTGCAGCAACGCCATGGCGTGCACGGAGGAGGCAGCTTCTCCACAAGCTTTGTAGGCATCATCGACGAGAGCCGATGAAACTCTACAGGCCCGGGAGGGGAGCAACGGGTTACCCTGCCAGGAGGTAGAAGCCTGAGGACACAGTTGCATCGCAACAGACCTCTCCACCAGGGGGACCCCCGTGCAGCCCCTAGCTGCATTACCGTCAAGGGTGGTGAAGGAGGACGAGCCACTGGGTTGCTTCCTAGCAGTGGGTGCCTTCCATGACTGAGTGAGCTCATCATGCACTTCTGGGAAGAAAGGCACCGGGGTGGGTCCCTGTGCGCCAGCACGGGTCTCACCGATGAACCAATTGTCCAGCCGGGAGGGTTCAGAACGAGATGGAGAATTCCACTCAATCCCGACCCCACTGGCGGCCTGGGCAAGAATAGTAACTAGCTCTGGATCAGCGTCAAGCACGGCCGAACGTCCAGCGAAATGCTCAGGAACTGCTGCATAAACTGCTCGGCTCCGAAGCGAAAAGCTAATGAATGCTTAAGCCTCTGACCTACTTATACTTGCGCTGCGATTAGGTGCAGCTGGATATTAATCAGCATATGCCAATTTCATTGGCGTGTTTATATACACGCAGAGTAGATTTGCCATCTCGAAGCGAGATTCCTATTCATCGGTCACCAACGTGACTCGGAGTGACCGACTGAAAGGGAACTATTGCTTCAGTGATTGTTAAGTTTTCATTACATCTTCATTAGTTTCTTTGGTAATACTTTAGTATAGGGACCAATTCTCACTAGTTGCTTATCAGTATGTCTATTATAACATATTGTCTGTTTATTATAAAGAACATAGTCTGCATTGTCACATTCTACATCCCTAATCTCACCAATACCTACACTTAAAGGGTTAGCTCACCCAAACAACATTTGGAACAACATGAGCGTGAGAAATAAATGACAAAATGTTCATTTTTGGATGAACTAACCCTTTAACAACTACCTTACTAACTATTAATAAACAGCAAATTAGTGGTTTATTGAGGCAAAATTTGTAGTTATTAGTTTGTAAACAGTGAGAACTGACCTTAAAATAAAGTTTTTTGTTCTGTCTTGTTGTTCATTTAAGAAACTTCAAGAGCAACGTTTATAAGCTTATTAACAAATAAAATGCTAGATTTTATTTCAAATCTGTTGGAAATTGAGATTTCCCAAAAAAACGAGAATGAAGTGGATCTTCATGCTTACTTTATGAATGGCATAGTGCCAGTTTATATGAAATCACAACCTCATGAAAAAGTTTGGGTTATCCAAAGTTATACTCTACATATTACACATTTCTCAACGCATGTCTAAATATGTTACAGTTTAGCAGAAAATACACTTTTCTTACGGAGGGCATCTTAACCATTCTTATCACTGAAAACATATTTCTAGTTTGTTATTGTATAATGTTGTGCTTTTTCTGATTTAATGGACCTTTCTTGGTAAGAATAAGGTGCAGAGTTTATTCTCACTAAAATCAGGTAAAAATGTTAAAGCTTATAAAGCAAGTAGTCTTCAAACTTGTGAACTGAATTTACCTATAAAGTCAAGATTAAGTAAGGATGATGTAAACTTTTGTAACATGTTGAACTAAAATATATATATGTAGCGTTAACTTTGCATTTGGCATTTTCTAATATTCCCCTTGTTGCCATTTTGCATATCTTTCAACTCCTCTCTTGCATGATGAGTGGTCATAATTACTGCTCCCCAAAGTGAGTCATGACCAATTAGAGACTACACGGTCTACTTAGCCAGAGACAGTAGAAATCTATATAAAAATAATGAACTCGAACTCACTTTCAGCAATACATGTTTCAGTCTCATAGGGTTGAATGTACATGGGGCCAGGATGTTCTCAAAGAGGCTCTTGCCAAGCACCTGCTAATTAATAACTCTCTGGGACTGAATCAAAGACTGAATATTTCCAGATAACCCAGCTTAATAAAGCATTACCTTGCTTTTGACCTGATCAGGAGAAGAGTGCTACCCCTGTAATTAACATACAGAATGAACTTAAATGTAAAATTTAGAAGAGGGGCTCCAATTATTCAAAACACAGCCCTCTAATTAGACATTGACATTAAGGTGATAGATTGAAAATGCTTAGAATCTAATTTTTGGTTATGTTCAATGCATAGGCTGTTCAGGGAGCATTGCTTTCATCAGATATTGATTCAAACCACAGTGACCAGTGCATTTCCTCAAGTCAAAACACTTTTGAGACATCGCTGGATTAATTATGTTTTTCCCCTCAGAGTGCATTAAGCAAGAGTGATGTGCACACGCTGTTCTCTCAGGCACCCCTCATCTTTGATGATATGATTAAGCACTCATATCTTTGATATGAGAAAGCAAAAATGTATTAAGAAATACCATGTTTTCATTTGATTTGCTTAACAGACTGGCAAAATACAACTATATCTCTTGATGTCAATTATAACCTGTTTAAGAAATGATACAGCCAATAATTTATTGTAACTAAAAAAGGTAACAATTAAAGTATATTTTAATGAGGGTGACAAATAGATGCTGACCAATTCAAACTATTGTGTTGTGTAACAATATTTGGACTATTATCCAATATTACATTGTGGTGTTATTTATTTATTTATTTATTTATTTATTTATTTATATTTATTAACAACAATAACCCACAACAACAAAATAGGAAAAGATATACAACATATTTACATTTGATTATTATTATTATTATCATCAATTTATTAAATAGTATTTTACTCTGTGAAATTACGCATACATTTGTGTAGCATCCGCACCATTGAGAAGCCCTGGTCCTGCACTAAATTTGCTTGTGCTATGAGATTGGACAGATTTCAGCTGTTATTGCTCTTCCTGATGAGATGAAAGCTTTGTGTTGGCAAACACACTGGCTCCCATAACCCTTTGAGTGTGCCCTCGTTGATTGGATGAGCACATTTTCTGAAGGGTAAAAGAGAAGCTGCTACAGAAGTGGAATAGATTTAAAAAGCCAAGATCACCTTGGAACCATCACATAAAAGCAGTGATGTGGCTGCCATTCACACCAACTGATTATATTTAGGCACAATCAGCAGCTTTTAAATTGTACTAAAGCATTTAGAGGCCCAACATTTGTAATTATACAGGTTTTAGAAAGCTCTTTATAGTAAACCTCTTACATGTGTCCTGTGTTAATCTATATATATTACATTTTCTTACTGCTAATTAAAAAAGAAAACGGTAACACTAAATTTTAAATCTCTCTCTCTCTCTCTCTCTCTCTCTTTCTGTATAGGGTAATATATTAAATAGGGGTGTAAACTGGACAATTCATCATGGTATAATATCAATACCCAGCAAAAGAATATTTGGGAATACCTCAAAAAATCTGATGATACGATTATGATACAGTTTAATTTGGGAGTATATTGATTAATATATTGAGAATAGTATACTAATTATAATAAATTTAAAGATAATAATAATGATAATAATAAAAAATAGATGATTGAAAAAATATAAAGTCACACAAATTCTTTTTAGCTGTTAAATTAACGTACATTGTTACATAAAAACAAATGACGTCAACCAATTACCAAGCAATGCTTAATTCTGTTCGGTCTGTGGCGTAAAAAGGTCAAATTAGCAATTAAAGTGGAAAAAAAAAACACTTGCAAAACATGGTCAGACTCAGGTCAAACTGTCTGAATAATTTTTGTCCCTTTTTCCAGTTTTACTGGTAGTCCACACTATGATTTTTTTTTAGGTATATTATGTCACAGTTTACTTTATTCTACACGTTGTAACGTTTCATGTGCTTGTTTTGGTTTTCTTGTTATGCCCTTATTTGGATTTCCTGTCTTTATGTGATTATTAGTTAATTCAGTTCCACCTGTGTCTCCCCAGCTGTTGTTCCTTAGATCATTAGTTCCTTGTGTATATATTCCCTGTCCTTTGAGTTATAGTTTGTCGATCAATGTATATGTTACCTGTGAACAGTATCTACTTGTGTTTTTGGTTTATTAGTAAAATAAGATTGATTATCTATTTCAAGACTCCATCATTCTACTTCACCTGCACCTGCAGCCTTGTAACACACGCACATAAATGAACTGTAGCGTCCTGCACCCAATAATATATATATATCTATATATATATATATATATATATACACATTATAGAAAAAAATCTGATACAACTTGAACTTATCATTTTATGTAACATTTTTCACATATATAAATTCAATAATCAAATGTAACATAATACGGTATAGTCTTTATTCATTAAATAATTCCGTCAAGAGCAGCATTATTGTTTTTTTATGTGAGCTGCATGTTTATTCATCACTTTATGACTGAGAACATACATCCAATTTACTGATCCATATGCATTTTCTTTCTCAACTGTTTACATTAGTTACATTACATAACTGGTTACACTGTACACATAGACTTAACCAAATGTGTTTACCATGATATTCACCAAGACAATCATTTTAATGTATTTTTGTCTGTATTTGTTCCTGTAAGCACAAAAAGAAGCGGAAGAGAACTCAGTTGAGTATTTTTGCTCTGTCTGTGTGTGTGTACTTTGGACAGTCACCGTGGGTCATTGAGCTGTCCTTATTAGCTAGCCCTGACAGGTGAGTTTCAATGATTATGCATGCATTGGCAGTTCATGTGTAGATGGGCATTGTGGGAAAATGTCCACAGTGTAAAAATAAAGGGTACTATTTGTACTGCAGAAAAATTAATTGTTAAACATTTGATCAAAGTATCGATTCATATCTTTATTACTAATATGATATCTAAAAAACAGCAGGTATTATTGTCAACTCCGTTGTAATGACACTTTTAAATGACAAAGTTACATAGAAACAGTTGGTTGGCCCTCAATCTGATTCAGGATATATCTATTTGACTGGAACCATCGGGTCTAAATCCCTCTGGTCTCATCGTGATTCAAACACTGAATAGCAATGTGGGTGACATTGACATTTTCATAGCAGAAAGGTTGTCTGAGCTGTGCCAAACATTGGCACGTGTGATGCAGACAAAGCAGGTTGTCTGGATGTAGCAGCATTGTAAGTTAAAGTCCTGTATGGCACCATGCCAAGGTCACAGGGTCAATTCCCAAAACATACTGATTAATATATTCTTTAAAAGTTCACTTTGACAAGTTTCTAAACTGTTTCAGATTAAAACGTCTGCCAAATGATTCATGATAATGTGAACTTGGCAAAGAGAATCGAAGAAAAAAAGAATATAAGAATGTTGTAGTTCTTTCTGGCCTTCAGATCTGATTGGCTGGGAGCCTTTTCTATTCTTACTCTAGTGATGACAAAAGCATTTTTTCTGTGTGTGAGAATGTAGTTGTTTGGACATCATGTATTCTGTTGTTAATAAAGATAACGTCTGTTTGCAAATTTGCTTCAATGTTTTTGGAGATGAGCAGTTGTTCATTAACGCTTTAAGAGCAGCCTCATCTCGGTCAGATCTTCTGTTATTATTAGTAGAGTTTAGCAGTTTTTTATAAAGAAGTTTTGCGACTGGAAGTGTGTTGGATGTGTGTTGAATCTATGAGTTCATATGAATAAGATGGCTTGCAGTGTGCTGAATAGAAAAAAAAAGCTAAGCCTTGTGAACTATTCCTTTAAGCTCAACCTGTACCAAAATGACAGGATGAAAAAAATAATGTTTAAACATAATTTCGAGAGGATCGCTGAACGAGTAATCATACACAGCTGATGACCCGTTACCTAATCGTCCCTTGTTCATTCGTGCCCAATCAAGTAATTTCCCCTTCACTATAAATTCTCCCAGCTTTTCATTTCCCTGCTTCCCGCTTTAGTGCATCCCTCCTCCACCCCTCCTCCTCCGTTTTCCATTTAGTTATCGTCTTCCCGGGGGCAGACGGTGAACGAGCCGAACGCCGAACTCTTGCCCACGCTAGGGCTCCGTCCATTAGGGTTCGGAGTTCGCCGCTCTCCCGGCTCGCTCCCCAGACAGCACGCCAAATTTGCTTGTTCATTATGAGGAAAGCGTGAACTCTTGAAAAAATAATAATGGAGAAGGCTTGGATCAGAGTGTGATAGCATGAGCATGCATGGCTAAGAGTGGCACTGGGTTACTGGTGTTTAGTGATTGTCACGAATCTTGTCCATGGTTTTCCGTCCGATTACAACCAGAGGTTACCCTCCTATCATATTGACTTTCACTGTGTATCTTGGATTCAACGTTTTTCTTGCCGTTACCTTGAGCAGCATTATAAAAAACTGCAATCTACCAATCTAATACAAATGTGCCACGGTTACGTATTAAACGTGTGTTTTACTTTTAAACAACGGTGAAACGTGCAGTAAAGGACATAATTACGGTGTCGCAGAAATGTATGCAGAAGCATGTATTTCTTACCCGCCTGGGTTGTGTTGGGTTTTATTTAGCTATAATGGTGGCAAACAGAGCCGAAATTAAGACGTTTACATCAGTGTCCTAATATATATGGACCTAACTGTATATCTATACATTACATTGTTACAACACATCACTCCATAACCAAAATTCATGGCATCCAAGAATAGTGGAATGCCTGGAAGAGCTTTGTTCTTGAGTAATTGTGTTTGCTTGGGCAGTGCATTGGGGATTTATGGAGACATGTACAAACACTGTTATTCAGAATTAATAGAGGGGTTAGCTCTATTTAGTGTTGTTTGGAGTCACCATTATGGTGATTCATGTTTCCATTGGGACCTTAGATCTGAAAATTAATTTCTTCCAAGCAGTGTATGTGTGTAGAATCTATGAGATCAGTTGAATACAATGGCTTGCAGTGTGTTGAATAGAGAAAAGAAAAAAAACAAGCTAAGCATTGTGATAATTGTCTTCCACAGATTCACTGACTGCAAAATGCAGATTAATCATGCCTCAATGGTGGCAACCATAACTATATCTGAAAATTGGATATGTCTGTGATAACACTTTAGTTTAGGAATCAATTCTTTATTAGCATGCATATTACTAGCATATTGGCTGTTGTTTAGTACTAATAAAGCACAGACTCCTTAATCCGACACTTAACCCAAGTCCTTGGACCATGTCTGGGATGTATGCTTTTTGCTTAAAAAAAAAAAAAAAAATTTTAATGAAAATTCTTCCTGGTGCAAAACCTGAATAAAAAGTTTTATTTGTGGGAATGCCAAGGCAGTTTACTCTCAAAGTATTTATTTATTTATTTTTACATATTTTATTTATTTATTATTAATTTTATTATTGTTATTTGTGTGTGTGTGGTGTTATTTTCTGCCCTCGCACTGGCCTTGGAGCGTGTCAGGGATGTATGCGGAGGGCATTTGTTAGCAGAGTATCCATAAGCAGCATAAATGAGTGTGCTCATGCAACACATTGGATTGTTAAATCAAATTCGACACAGTGCTCAAAGAAATGCATTAAGCTTGAAGGGGCAGCTCATCACTTGTTAGCAGAAGATTTATTATGATACTCAGTGGGTGTGAAAATTAAAAAGTTGTTCTGTTGTTTACAAGATAAGCAAGGTAAGCAAAGCTAATAATGTCTAGGTCATTTAAATTAAATGCCCGAAAATAAGGGAAAGGACACTCGAAACTAAACTTTTAAAACTGACCAATACATATACACTGAACAAAAATATAAACGCAACACCTTTGTTTCTGCTCCAATTTTTCATGAGATGGACTTAAAGATCTAAAATTCATTC
>JAUMHP010000078.1:9702865-9733855 GCA_032361065.1 Enteromius trimaculatus | reverse complement strand
GTTACGCTACTTATAATATTTTAAACATTGCAACTTGTAATCTAAAACCTATTATATTTCCTAAGTAATCTTTCCAATACTGTCTACAAGGCGTTTGAGATGACCACTGGTGGAGCCAGGAGTCCAAGATTTCCGCCAGGATCGGAGGAATGAGGAGAGTGATCAGACTTGAAAAGTGAAAGAGGGAAGGTACTGTAGGGTAAATTTTGTAGTTGCAACTGATACATGACAGGATTGATCTAATGAAGGCGCCAATGAATCTGGGACTGAGCTTCTTGCCGTGTACTGTAGGTACATCCTGATGATAATTGAACTTTCCTTTATTGTAGGTGCAGGAGATCAGTGGAACAGATGGATGGTGACCACACATCTAGTCGCCAGTGGTAGATGTACAGACAAACCTTTAACATTTGACACAGGAAACACCAAAGAGGAAAGATATGCTGGAGAACATGTCAGCAGTCTAATTCGAATAAACGAGACCAGACAACGAGAAGAGATGAGGTGTGTTCTTAAGTAGCGATGCTGATGAGTGAATCAGATGAGGTGCAGGTGTGGCTCGGGTGAGTGTGTGGGGTGTGATTGGATAGACTCAGAGCCTGGCTGATCCGTGATATTTCCTTACTTCTCATGTACTTATTAATCATAAGGTGAGGCTTTTATCAAAATGCTATTTTAATATATATATTTATAGTAAGAGAATGGTTGCTATAACTAGTAGCAAGGGGATTTGGACAAATTAAGAGCAAGGCGCACAAGACCACTTAAAAGTTAAAATAATTCACCCCCAAAAAAATTTAGAACCTAAATAACTGACTTCTGGCAACAGCCACATGCACGTCCACGAGAGCATTGAGTTCCGGGCTGACCTTTGACTCAACGTATGATGCAGCTTACATCATACAGAGTATAGGTTTGCTTGTTGATATATCAGATTTATGGAGCTTCAAAATCATGGCCACCATTCACTAGCATTACCAAGTTTGAAAGAGCTTTTTTTAAAAAACTGTGTTCATCTGAAAGAAAAAAGTCATATAAACCTAGGATGGCTTAGGGGAGGACTAAAATATGGTATAATTTTAATTTTGGGGTGTTTCTTTAAGCTGGGTGTACACGGTGTGATTTTTATGATGTCGTATGAAATGTATTTCCTATTGGGAGGAATCGTTGATTAGGTCAGGCCGAAAATTGTGCAGTGTTTTTAGGACGGTTTACGAGCCGAGCCAAACGTCTCATGAGTTTCTGATCATTTTTAAGCCCTAAATACACTACACACTTAATTATTAATAATTATTTAACAGTTAAGTAAGGAAGTTGCAAATTGTCATGCGTGAATGCCCAAGAAATGTAAAGATAGTTCATGATAATTCAAGAATTAATTAATTCATAACAGTTGTTTAAAATAAAATGCAGGTGTGTGCATTAACATGTTACTCACCGTGATAGGAAAATGCATTTTAACTTTAATAGCTGGAGCATGACATTGTTATAGTAATAAAATACAAAATATAGTAGCCTATTTTTTCACAACAATAAACACCCACATTAAGCAAAAAATGTTGAGCAGGAATGCACAAGATATCATACAAGGGAATACCACAAGGAAGTACACACACCCAGTCATTTTGATTTGTATCTTACATTGGTGTCGTTCTCCCTGTAACCAGCAGAGGAGGTCTAAATCAAGAGAAGAATAGAAGGAACAACATTAAACATGTACAACATGTTCCTGACCCAAGTACAGTCATCACTATTAATGTGGTGATAGAATATGTCAAATCACATTCAGGCTAAATCTGGAACATTCTGTACACATAGCGTCCACAGTTTATTTTTGGGGGGCTTGGTTTACATCACATTAAAGAGATTAATGAAATGTTTGATTCAATTATTTTGTCAGAGGTAATTACTGTATTATGAGAGCTTTGAAGACTTAATCTGGGAATGTAGGAAATTATGACTTTAATAATCCACATCTTTAATTTTATAGGAAACGGTTTAAAGTAAGACTAGCACCATTATCCTCTCTACTTTTTTCCCCTTTCTTTCTTTCTTTCTTTCTTTCTTTCTTTCTTTCTTTCTTTCGTTCTCTAGCAAACTGCAATGAAGCATGTGTAAAAAGAATAACAGTGCTTTTCTAAATGAACCCCTTTCAAATTATTTTTACAGAAGGGAAACAATGAAATACTATAACTATTTTTCCACACAAATGCAATTTTAGAATTTGACTTCTGAAAATAAATAAATGCATCAATCAATCAATCAATAATAACAATGATTTAATCAATTAATTAATGCAATAGCATTTTTATTTTATATACGGCATTATATGTATATTTACTATATATACTGTACTGTAAATTTACATATAATCCCACCAAGTCCATCCCCTTTAATATCAAGGTTATATACAGTAAAAAAAGAAAAGAAAAAAAAAAAAACAATGATATTTGACCTCTCAGACCACAAACAAAACTTGAGGTAAAATCTGGAAATTGATCTTTCTGATTTTTCAAATGAGAATAAAACAGACTGCATTTACCGATACACACCAGGTATTTAAACAAGTTCTGAACAACTTGACAGCTTTGTGAGTTTAGCTCCCAACTGTTTTTTACACCACAGGAACAGGATCAGGCAAATTGCCCAGATTCACTGCACTCTCGTAAGTGGCTCAGAGTCGTCAATATAAAACACACCCGCAAACACTTTAGCGGCTCTGTGTTTGATTAGCCCGACTGGGTTCGTGTTTTGATTAAAGGAAGCTCATGAGTAAAGTGCTGACCATAAACGATTTCCTCTTTGCATCAAAGTCACACGGAAGTAGTAAAACAGGCCCTCGAACGTCCCCATTTATAGAGCCACAACTTAATGAACAAGTCATAACAAGGTAGTAAAAAGGTAAAACCAAACTAATCTGTAACATTTTCTCATATCTTTTATTGATAACATTCTTACTGCATATCAGTTTTATCAAATAATTATTTAACCAATGACTATATACTTAGAAAATCTATACCTTGTTCATATTTAATCTAATATGTATTCTCAAACTGCCAATATGCATTACGTAGTGTTTAATGAAAATTAATATAAAGCGTCCTTGCAGGAAGTTGCTTTACTTTGTTGTCATTTTTTTTATTAATAATATAATTCATATTCAGATTAAATTCATTATGCAATAATGTATTGATAGTTTAGAAAGGAGCATTCCTGGGAACCACCTGGGTATTTCCTGTAATATAAACAGCCCCTGGATTATTTAAAAATGAAAAAAAATAATTCTATTTTTGCTACTTGAATAAGAAGGTTAATAAATGAGACCTTATTGTAAAGTTTTACCTGCTTTTAAAAAAAGAAAGTGGAAGTGCACTTAAACGAAATTTAGAATTAAAATGCAATTGCGAAAACTCTCCAAATGTTCTCAAACATTAAACAAAAAATATTAATTTAATAAACTAATTTAACAAACAAATGCTCAGATACATCTCAGATTTCAGTGAAGTAGAAGTATAGCATAAATATATATAAAAAGGTGGCAAGAAAAATTAACTTTTAGTTACAAATGAAAAATTTCAAAGACATCTTTGCATAATCGTATTTACTGTCAAATTCTGAAATCTCTCAGCGTGAACATACCGATGTATATCATATAAAATCATTCACCTTGACATTTAATTTGTTTTGAAAAAGACCTCTTTAAAAATATTGTCCGTCAAAAAGCAATTAAAGCAAAAAGAATATGTAATGATTCTTTTCAGAACACTTTCTTATAGGATAAAAATCCATCAACATTAAATGCAGTGGAATTTAAACTCAACATTTTGTACACAAAATAATTAGTTTACAATATATTACATAAAGAAGTTTGACGCAAATATACACAAAAGATTTGGCAACAGTATTATCCATTCACACTGTAAAATTGTATCTTTCAGTCAGTGGAAAGTAAGGTCAAATGTCCCATTTTTTATTTCATGTATTTTAAGACATGAGTGAAGGCACGTTATTGAAATATTGAATTCATTTTTTTTTTTTTTTTCTCGGATTTGGACACCCAAAGTTTGTAAACATTGTCTTTCTGTACATCCACAGTTCAGTATTTGTCCGTACCGTAGTACTTCTTCTCAAGCGAGGTGATACATGCTGTACCCTAAAGGTGTTCCATAGAGTCCCACTGGAGCAACAGGCAATAAAGGCCTCTGGTAGGGATACGACTGGCCGTATAGTGAGATGGCCGAATGAAGTTGGGTTCCAAGAGGAAGAGGCAAACTGAAATTGGGGTGGAGGGCGGGTTTGGCAGTCAGTTTGAGCTTTTCCAGCTCGGCCTCTTGCAAACGCTTGGCCTTGGCCCGTCGGTTCTGAAACCAGATCTTCACCTGGGTCTCTGTGAGGGTGAGGGAGCTGGAGAATTCTGCTCGCTCTGCAATGGACAGGTACTGTTTCTGTCTGAACTTTCGCTCCAAGGCCAGGAGCTGTGAGGTGGTGAATGGTGTACGGGGTTTGCGGTTGGTCTTGTGCTTGCGGAGAGGACAGGGACTTACCTGGTCTATGGTGGGAAAAGAAGGTTTAGTTTAGATATCAGTCTAGCAAAATGTTTTTGTTAATTTGAGGTTGGTCAAAAATACATTTTAGAAACTAATTTAATTATAATACAGTGTTTTCTTAGTTTGAATAAAATAAGACACACATTATGCAAAAATACAAACTTTAAGCACATGAATGTGTTTTACTTTATTTTTTAGTTAGATAATTATCAAAAATATTTATGATGAATGCGAAGGTAGGGGATACGTCAAATTCAATAAATCTATAATAACATTTTTGTTGTATTTAGTAAATGCATTTAGATATTGTCATCTACCGTAGTTCTACTTAGCTACAAAGTTGTTTAAAAAAAAAAAAGCAAAATTAGGAAAAGTGTCTATATGTTTTACTTTTTTACTAGTGTTATGTTCTTTATTAAATCTGAGTTCTCCTAAAAAAACTCGAAACTGCTTAAGTTTTAAGAGCAGTTTAGTTGCAAATTTCCCAATACTACGTAATCAGGAAAAATCATGTCGACAATGTATAAATTACGTAGATAGCATTGCCACTTTTTACTTAACGTTATCTTATAAGTTTCAATAAAATTAGCCAAATTGCTCGTTTTAGAAAAGATCATTTTTATGACGATTACAGACCCTGTCATGATTTATATCATATAATTTAAAGCAGCCACGGTTCGTTTAGAAAATGAAATTGCTTACGTGTTTGAGCGAATCTAGAGTTCATAACCCATGGTGTACAGTCATCCGGCTCAGGGGACTCCGATTTGACGGGTGAGGTCTGCAAAAAGTGCTTTTGTATTCCAGCCGAGCCACAAGAATCCCTGACCTCAGTCTTAGCAAACTGGCTGGATACATCCTCCTCTCGCCGTCTTTCAAAGTCTTTACTGGTTTTATGGCAAGATATAAGAGACTCCACGCTGAATGGGTGGCTTGACACATGGGTTTTGCGCTGCTCCATGTCCCGAACTCCGTCTGATTCCTTCAAGCTCGCGGACGCGGACATCCTCCTCGCGACAAGCGTCTGGACGCACGAACTTCAAAGTCACTCTGACGTCTCATGCAAAAAGCATGAAGCCTTTGATGCCTTCAAGCACGCGGCCACAACAGAACTTTCAGCCAATCAGAGCGCTGCCAAATTAGACGGTAGAACTTTCGTCCAATGAGAACGCTGCTGAATTGTGCAGCGCGGTCTATTGCTCGCGATTGGCTTACTGAGGTTGCAAGAGAGTGTCCATCATTATGATTGACAAAATGACAGCGACAGATTTAGCGAAAGATTCTGGAATTTTGGTAAGTAAAGCTATGGATTCACAGGAAAGAAATAAAACAATGTAGAGTAGAGAGTGAGTTTGTAGATACATGGTGACGCGGATGCTAAAACACCCATAAAACTATATGAGTTCGTTGTTTGTAGTTCTGTATAGTTGACATATTCCACCGTGCATTAATCCTTAGTGAGTCAATTCTGTTGGTGTTCACGGGGTCATGACAGTTTGTTTCCCAGAATTCTTAATAAAGCAGATACAGAGTTTGTTAGACAGATGTTTTTATTAACCAAATTATGTTCTTTTATCAGATTATCACCATAAATGTGGCATTTGGAAACAGTAATCTTTAAAAAAAAAAAAAAAACCCCAAGCATTTTGTTTCATTGTCTTCAGTTCTGCTTCCAGCTAATACCTTAAGTTGCCTATTTATTTCTTTACTATTGATGGAGTATATTCTGCGGCCTACAAATAGTAAAATGTGACAGAATAATCAAGACGAATACAAGAAAATCTGCTTGAGGCATTGCAATTCAATGCATCATTACTTTCCAAGCTATAAATTAAAGTGTTATTATTTGTTTTAAAAAGTGATTTTACCATTTGCTGCCTGCTACTTCTTTTGCACGCCATCTAATTTCTTTGAAAAAAGCATTTGTTCCTGGCAACGACAGTAAGCTGCCAAAAAAAGCAGCAGGGTGTTTACTCTTCAAACATGAGAGTTATCCCAAATTATCGCTCTGAGAGAAAAAAGGAAATGTATTTATCCTGAAACTTATGTCTTGTGGACACCGAAGCTGAGAAACTGTACAGTAATAAGGTGTTTAACAGAGACAGATTGCTTTTGGTATCGTCGTAGATGGGGGAATTGTTTGTAACCATGAGACTTGGTATTTGGGCAATCACACTTAAAATAAATATCACCCTTCTTCTCTTGTAATGAATAGCTGGAGCAGCAATCAGCTGCTCGTTGGACTGGTCTGTATGTGTGTTTGTATGTGCACTAATGCTGCAGGGTGAGATTCTGCTAGCTTGTCGTTCCCAGGAGCCTCAGCGCGTTTATTAAGCAGGGTGATTTCACAGACAATCTGAGGTTTGTGAAGGCGCCAGTGAGCGGGGAGATGAAAGGCGCCTCTCCTCGGGGGAGAAACTGTGGCAGTTTAGCGGCTCCACTCAGGAGGAGTCGCCTCCCTGTACACACATACACACACACGCAAACACACACGCATGCACACACTCAGCCGTCACGCCCCTGCCCTTAGGCACCTTGTCGAGCACAATCCAACTCTTTGCGTAGATGGACTGAGAAAGACTGCTGAACTGTAGTGATAGATGAGAAGGACATATATTCGCAGTTGAGGATCATAGGAGCTGACAGGAGACATATGAGAAATACTCACCGTGAGAGAGAAAAGAAAAAGCAAAGTTATGCCTTAAATATAGCGTTCAAAAGAGATGCAGGAAAACTACCCTTTAGGATAAGCCTTTCTGAAATTGGCCAACACATCCCTTACTCTCTGATCTCTTTGACCTTTGTAAATAAACGCAGGCAGGTTTTCCAGAGAGTGCAGAAAATGTCAAAAAGAGTGCTCCTGGTTTTTCTGGTATGTTTGGACACACCTTGAGTATTGTAATTATGGGCTCAGCTTTGCAGTGCAGGAATGCTTGTGTAGCTATTTAAATTTCTCCAATCTAACAAACTGTTTACACATCTATTTACCCAGCTTTACACAAGCTACGATCCACCAAATCAAACGTGCACCTGGCCATATCATTTCTCAATACTCAATATGGATTTCTGTCAACTGAGCATGACAGAGATTGGCAGATGTTATCTACCTCTGGTGAACATCAAATATGATAGTCTGTCAACTTTGCATCGCTATTGTTCAGTTTAAACTAAATGCTCTTAAGACAAGCAAGGGATAGAGTAAGAAGGTGCAATGCTATGCGAATCTTGGTCGAGGAGAGCAACTTATATGTATTGTCTTTGAACTCAGATAATGCAGAGAATAAGGGATCACAAGACTTGTCTCACTAATTACACTGCATGACAAGACTTGGCACAGGTGACAGCAACTGTCATCGCTTTGTTTTTATTAGTACCTTATTAGGCTTCCGGAGCCTTCTCTTAGAGCAAACATTTGCTGTAATGAGAGAAAATTGCTACCCACCAAAGGAGGATGGCGCCAGCTTCAATTAGCTCAAGGGAGGAAGGTATTACTTAGAGGCAAATAAATTATCATGTAATATAAAAAATGATTCACTCAACACATGATAGGTTCCCTGTTGTGCAAGTCTACCTTTTTGTTGAAAATTACCTGCTGACTAACTTTTGTTTTATTTTAAGAAGTGAAAAAGTAACAGTTTTTTATAAAAAGTAGTATGTTATGTTATGGTTTTTGCCTCTGGCTTGTTCACTTCGGGGTCACAGACATATATTAAAGGGGAAAAAAATAACACTAAATAGGACAAGCAGCTTGGAATATAAATGGCTGAATTTTTTTTTTTTATCAAGGCGATACATGGTAATAATATGTTGCTCCGCACTGATTGTTAACGAAAGCAAAGTATTGAATTAAAAGACTTTCAAATCCTCATAAAAAGAAAAGAAAAAAACTCCTGCAGAGAAGGGCCAAACAAACAACATTCAGCTGGCCTCTGCTGAGTTCTGGGTCCTCTTATTGGATCCCTGGAGATGTGCCATGCTTTGTAATCACAGATTGCCGCCATGCCAGATCCCTGAACCGATGAAGCCATTAGGGTTCATGACTCACCCACCTTCATGACTAAAGTTTCCGTGTAAACGCCCACAAGTAAATGAAGGGGCCCTTGCGCGACCTCTCATTTCTCACAGACAGTGACTGAGCAATGCACGGAAGCCTTGATTTATGAGAAGGGTTTACAACACAGAGACAGGCTTTTAATTTAGGTCAAGGCCCTAGCTTGGCGTAATTGTTTTTTAAATGTAGGGAATGGTACAGAAAATATCGGTTGCCAGAGCAAAAGCGTGAAGAGGAATTACCCCTGGAGGTATCCGCTCAAGTTCTTCCATCACCTTAAATTGGACTCATTGTTGACTTGAATGGTGTCTGTTCACCTCGAAGAACTCTTTAGAAAACAAGATATCACGTGTGGTTTCTAAATATGGACGCTGAGGGAATTAGAACGCGAGCTAAAACAATGAAACAGGCCGAGGCTGTTATTCACAAGTGCGGTCACAGTAAAGCCTCTAGACCCAAACACAAACAGGGCACGGCATGTCACCCGACACCTGGACAGCGGGTGTCCCCTTCATTAATGTGATCCTTCCTGCCCCCCAGCCCAAGCAGACGTTTGCCTCCGACCCCAACAACATTTAATGAGAGAGAGACGCCAGGCACAGTGGGGCAAGTCAGAGTGGGAGGGACTCTACCCCCTCCCAAGTCCTCTCACTAGAACGGGCCCTCAATGAGAGCAGACTGCCACAGGGGTCTGTCAGGAACCCTCCGCCCACAAGTTCAAATGTCAGTGCCCCGGCATGCGCCCTCAGAAAAAAAGGAAAGAAAGAGCTTTAGTAGTTTTCTGCTTGTCGTCTAATTGATTGGCAGGCCTGCAAATGAGCAATTCTCTGCTTGTTTTGGTGGACATGGTTTCCACTTAATCAAGGATTGACAGCTTTGAATCGTTAAGCTACGTTCTTCTTTGCATTTCTGTCAACATTTTTAGCATTATTTGAAAATCTCTTAGAGGGTTAGAGGTCAAAAACTAAGGAAACACTGACTGATTTGTTACGCTTTTTGTCCACCGAAATCATTGAATCAGAGAAGTAGCCACTTAGCCATGACAGTCTGAGGGTTGTATAATTGAGTGTATATTAGATGTGACAGGTCAGCTTGAGTGTGTTTGTTGTGCGGTTTGGTGCGAGCGGAGGGGTAAGTGAGTGGTGACAGTGTGTCGTGTCAGCAGAGGGAGTCGCTCCGGGATGGTCAGGTTGATTTCATTAAGGTGATGGGACACATGTGCCCCCTTTTTCATCTGCTCTTCGGCCCCCTGCTACTCAGAGTCTTTCAAGTCCCGCTGTCTCCCGATCTGAAGATAATTGTTCACTGTAATACTAGTCAGGAAATGAGCTGATCAACTCCAGATGGATGGACAAGGGAAAGGGAACGACAAAATGGAAAAGAGAGACAACGAGAGATTGAGAGAGAGGAAGAGACAGGGCAGAAGAGCTTTGTATCAAGTCAAACATGAAATATTAATCTTGATACTTTGAGAGCCCTTGATACCACTTGGCTTTAAAAGCTAAGAGTTCATTACTCTAAAGTTGGACCAGCAGTCGGCCACATAGACTCTACTTCTTACACGACATTTTCATTGGATAAGACTTATTCAGAGCTGTTTTAAAAACGCTGATTTACTCACAGCTGTGACATGCACATTATATAACAATATACCAACTTGCTCCACTGCTTGCCTACAATAAACAGTTAGACTGTTTTTGTTGTTGTTGTTATATAAATTAAAAATAAAAATAAAAACTAGATAAATCACGTTGTGTGAAGAAAACAAAGTAATGTATTATTTGTCAATAGAATATTTTTTATTGTGCATTTTTTGTGATAAAGTTGTAATTTCATCAATTTGGAAAAAAGTGTAAAAAGGTGATACATACAAACCTACAAAATTGACAAATTACTAATTTACAGATTTAAAAACATCAAACATAAATAAATCTTATATACCATATTTTATTCTTCGTATTTTTATCATGTTTTACCATTTTATTCATATATTGTGTATCTCTTGACCCTACACCTAAACACAACCTTACTATTACCACTGTACTGTTAAATAGACGTTTTTGAGCTCACCTCTAAACCACAAGCATATCTTAAAATAACAGTATAAATAAAAATGTTATTAATTATCTATTGCAAAATAAAAAAAAAAAAAATAGTACCAAATAGTCTGAATGACAATGTGCAAATTGAGCATTGCAATGCAATACAATGAGCATTTCATATCACTGACCTAAATCCTGTGGGGTTTTTTTGGCTAGCTGTTTGATGAGTGTACAGCATATTGAGCAAGATTAATTTGTGCCCCATGGCAAACAAAATAATTAAACAAAAACAATTACCAGACAAGTAATAGTTAAATGATTAGAAAATTAATGTAATTCAGGTGCAGTCTCGTTTAACATTGCGTAATTATTTAAAAAGAAGTCACACAGAAACAATAAAACAATGCGACTGAAAACATAATCTCAATGATCATAAGTACAATAGTATCAAATGATTCAGCATTCATAAATAAGGGGTCCTTAAATATACATCTTTAAATCTGTTTGTGTATTTTAATGTATGTTTCGTAAAATACATACTAATACTCTAGAGATTACTATGGCAGTGCAGTTGAGGAATTTGAATGATGAATTTTAATACTGTTCAAAATCTCCAACTTTAGTATGAGCAATAGTAATAGCAAAACCACTAATTAGTTTCCCCTGTGCACACATTTAAAGCTTCCAGGTCATATATTTGACATAATATTAAGAGATTCTAAAAGCATTATGTGCACCGTAGAACAGAGCTTTGAGAAGAGAAACTGTATTCTTCCTAAGTATTACAACAAAACTGTGTGTAGTCAGCTTCATTTGCTGTAATAAGGCACCAAAGGGCAAATGGCTTCAGTGGTAGAAACAAAAATCAAAGGTTCTTTGAGATTGAGCTGTAATTATACTGACACAAGCCATTGCATAAAGCAGATATGGTATTGCTTGAAAGTCTGTTGTTTAAGCTGGTTAACTGAAACGTTTTTTTTGCTTGAGGAGAAAATAAAAAGGGGATGTTTGAACAGCAATTTTTAAGTTCTGGACAAAAAAGGTGGGAAAATGATTAAAGGTAAATTGTTCAGTCATTCAAAAGAACACAATACATCATTTCAGAAACCATTACTTAGTGACAGAACATAAATAATGATTAATAAATAATTGTTAATAGTTAAGACATGTTTGGTAACACTTTAGAATAGGAAATACATATTCACAGTATCAAAGATTTTTTACTGAACAAACTCTTAATTTGATGCTTATTAGTACTGCAGGTATTTATTAAGTGAGGGGTATAATTAAGGTATCCAAAATATGAATTTAATGTGTGTTTTTTACAAACAAACAGCCATGCATGCAAGAAACTAGTTAATAGTTAGAACTGCTCCTTAAAATGGTTTATTCATGTATAGTACAACATACATTTTATATAGTTATTTAATAAATGGTTAAACTAAAAGAAACAAAGAAGTGTACACAAGTACCAAATTCATCGGAAATACTATATAAATAGACAGTTTGATTACAAAACATAGTATACAAATTTAAGTATGAAAAATAAGTTCCTGTATGCCAAGCAAATGACAAATGGTCTGCAAAAGACCAATAGTATTCCTGTAAATATGTTTTTTTTTTTTTTGCTTTTCTGGTTCTCTGTCTCTGATGTGTCAACACACAACACGCAGAGGCTATAGGAACACACAACCTAAGTAAACAGATAGAGATAGATAGACAAATAGATTGATAGATATAAATTGATAGAATGAGGAAGAGAAAACTGCGGAGAGACATCAAGTCTAGACCTCCTATTTGGGGCCACTCCCTGTTTGCTTTGTTCAGTGCTATGTCTGTGCAGGTAATTACCCTTGATCACAGCATCCGGGGAGGGAGACGGGAACGAAAGGGGTGGTGCCGGAGCCAGCGTAACAGTTCTCTTTGGTGCTGCTATGATAATGTCAAAAAGGAAATTGCCAATAAATTTAATGACATCACTTCTTTTTAATGAGGCATGCTGTCTTTTTGATGCCTGTCGTGATAAAGACTGCATGAAGCTGCTAGTATGCTGATGCATATCCAAATCAGGCCCATGCAGATAAATCATATAGTTGAATCTAAAAACAGCTCCTAATGGACAAACAGAACAGGGCAACTTCTGGCCAGACATGCTTCATCATATGGAAAATACCTTTGCAATACTGTTCTAATTATATAGGTATGGAAGAGGGTAATGAGCAGTTTGTTCAGGCAAACTGTTTCAGGTAGCCTGTAATTGTGATGCCAGTTCTTTTTTAGGTTTGATGTGGTTGACTCATAACGCTGATTCATTGTATTTATCCGAGTCAGGATTTCTTTTTAACGTATCTAAGCGTGACAACAATCAATGCATAAGGGCCGGGTTATTAGGAGTGCAAAAAGGGGTTATCAGAAGAACTTTTTGTCAAATAAAATTACAATAATCACAAACAAATGCAGGCCAATTTCCTTTAGAAAAGCATGGAAAGGGCTTGTCTCAGTCTATGAAACTGAGGCCAACATAATTACATTGTCCTTCGTAAAGTGATATATATATTGTGTGTTATAGATAGCTGACAATGTTCCTGCATGTACTAACATATTGCTAAAGGTCATGTACACTTTAATGGAAAAAGGGTCTATGAACAAAAGAGGTAAAAAGAGACAAATCGTTCTTGACATTTAAGCTTACTATAAACATACTAAAAACGCAGAACTTTTTAGTTAGTCTAAAAACAGTTTATATCTACTTTGTTAACTGACCACAAGAACCTGAAATATTTTTGGGAAGCCAAAAGACTTAATCCTTATCAGGCCAAATGGGCTTTATTTTTCACCTGTTTCAGTTTCTCTATCTCCTAACAACTACAGTAGGTACCAAGAATTTCTAGGCAGACAGTCTTGCTTGTCTCCTTTTGCCCAAGGAAGCTAATGAAGAGCCTGAGCCCATCTTGCCTTCCACCCAATGCAGTGGTCTCAGGATCAGCCCACTTCGTCTGAAGCCACTCTGGTAAGGTGTCCACAAGGTTTTCAGTAGGGGTGTCAAAATGAATGCGATGCAGACGAGGATGATTCGGTATCGGTTCAGTAATAGACCATAACCGATTTTAACGTACTGACGCTTTTCTGATGTCATTTGCCACATACGTGCTTTGTCCAGCAGAATACAATGGCTGAGGGAGGCGGATCTTGAGTGCGAGTAATTAAAAATGCTCCAACTACTTTAAAAGCCGACATCTGGGCACATTTCGCTTTTATGAATATAGCTACCGTCTCAGGTTGTCGAGGAATGACAGGTATCAGATAAAGATGTAGTGATTGTGACAGAAAATGCGTCGAACATGATCGCTGAAGCTCAATTTGGAACATTCCCTCGCGTAAAATGCTTCGCGTATACAGGGAATCTGGCATCGCAGCGCGCACTTAAAGTGGCTGCGCTCTCCCAGCTTTTGAATATCAACATTCTTCCATCGCAGCACCACAGCGAGCCACTGTCCGCAAGTTAGACAGCAATGTCTTGGCCTGAGAAATCACAAGCTGATAACTGATGTGTCTAATCCAACAGTGTCTCTCATTGCTCTTCTAAATGCTATTTTGGTTTATAATTAATAATTTCAAGTTTCTGTTCATATATCTGACTTGTGTTTATTAACAAAATTATATACATGTGAATTGAAATTGAAAATTGAGCATGCAGTGCATCATCAATGAATGCATCGTGATGCATCGAGATATTGTATTGAACCGAATCGATGACATGATAATTGTAATCGAACCGAACCGTGAGCCCAGTGTAGGTTCACACCCCTAGTTTTCAGTACATCCTTTGTTTGCAGTGCACCCACCCTTGAGGGGCAGTCGTGGTTGGAAAGGGAGTAACCCAAAGGTTGCAGGTTCGAGTTCCAAGTCCGGCAGGAGTCGTTGGTGGGGGGAAAAAAAATAACCAGCGCTCTCTCCACCTTCAATGCCACGACTTGAGACCCTTGAGCAAGGCACTGCTCCCCCAACTGCTCCATGGCTGCCCACTGCTCCGGGTGTGTGTTCACGGTGTGTGTGTGTGCGTGGTTGTTCACTTCTCACTGCTGTGTGTGTGCACTTGGATGGGTTAAACGTAGAGCACAAATTCCTAGTATGGGAAACCATACCTGCCCACATGTCTAGTCCTAATACTAGTACTAATTCACTCCATTCACTCCTGTCTGTGCACTGGCCACAAAGCAGTGTAGCAAGTAGCACCCTCTTGCTGCTAAATACTGCTTATGGTGGTCTTACATGTCTAGGGATGTAAGAAGGTTCTTATTTGGCTGCTCTTACTGTGCCATCTCAAATTGCCCACACCATCTTACCGCCTTCAGGCGTCATCTTCTCCATATTCCTAAATGTCCATGGACACAACCAGGACCTACCCCAATCTGATTTTAACACATGCCCAGCTGAACGGGCAGATGATCAAGGAGATCAGTCACTTCCTACGAATCTTTTGCCACAGCCACCTGAACTATTGTTAGCAATTCCTACGCTGGGCCGAATACTCCCAGAATTCTAAGGTTCAGTTATCACTCTCATCATCCATTCCAAGCCTTCGCTGAACTGCTATATAATTTTTTTTCGCTATACTGTACAAATTACTTTGAAATCTACAGTAATTTACTGTGATTGTGCATGGGAAATTACTGTATACTAGTTGACAGTAAAAAGTGTAAGAAGTAATGTAAGTGTCACAATAACCAGCAATGCCTTAAAGGTAACTTTCAATGTATTGTATAAAACACAATAAGTAATTATGTATTGTAGAAAATTAAAGTAACCAACAATTTGCTGTAAAGAATAAACAATAATCACAGTAACTTAGCTTAGTTGTCACGAGAGAGCGGGTGCAACTATTTGTGACTTGAATGTGTTCACCTGTACAAAAACAGCCCATTTTAACTGCTTCATGCAACCTTTAAAATTATTACCATATTATTTTAACTTCAGTATCATTATCATAAATACATATGATTTTGCATTACTGCCATACTCTAGGGCTTTCTGAAAGCCAGCACTGAGATGGAGAAGAAAATCACAGTACACTGGCAGCTGGGTTTACAGCCAATGACTGCATTTAATTTGACCTCACTTTAAATTTGAATAGAGAATACAGGAAGCAAATGTATTCTTAAATAATTATAACAATAAGAATAAATTACCAGAAGTGCATTTAGCATTGATATATTTACAGTAGCCGTCAGCTCTGTCTGTTTTGGCGGGCTGACATGCCAATGGTTCATGCAGCTACATGAACCTTAACAAATCATGTTTCAATTATTTGGAGTAAATTATTATTTATTTATTTATTTTTTTTGGTAATTAACATGATGCCATAGATGTTGTTGATTGAGCCTAACTTGTTTCAAACTCTGAACATTTATCTATAAGTGTTCTGTATAATGGAAACTCTTTTTGCTATATACGCTAAATGCTAATCATTCACAAAATAGCGTCTAACTTTAAAATTGTAATGTCAAAATCAGAGTAGTTAGAAAAGAAAAGATGCAAGATGACATCTTTGCGCATTACTGAATTCTCATCTAAACTACTAACCTCATATTTACCTGCTCTGAAAGCGTGTTTGCCTTGGGTGAAACGCATCTCAATTATAAAACTATTTGCAACTGCAGTAGGCCTGCAGTAGAAACATTCAACACTGCAATGCGATTTCTGTTAGATGTAACTGAGTTTTATCTGTATGAATGATCCCTTAGGGTGGATGAAAACACTAAAAACTCAAGCAAAGCTGTCAACAGTAACCTCTTCTTTTCTAGCAAAAAACACCTCTTAGACCTGCGCAAACCCCCTTATTTGATGGTGCAGCTTTGTCACCCTGTGTTTAACAGATTAACCTTGATGGTGCCCTGGGCAATGCTCTCTCCACGACTCCTCGCCAGAACAGAAGAGTGATATTTCGCAATGCGTGGCGCCGCAGCGGACCCTCGTGGGTATTAGAGGGCTGAACTTTTGGCCCGGAGCCCGACAATTATCCCATCTTTCAGGTGCGTTGGAGTCCCCGCTCAGTTTGACCCTTGCTTAGCACCTACGAACATGGAAATATAAATCAATTTGCGACCTTGTTCATCATGTCTGGCAAAAGAATGTTAAAGTTGATTTAAAGAGGGTTTTGCTCTTTGTTAATGCAGTAGTTAAGATCGTCATGTAGGTGAGAAGAGCAAAGGTTGTCATTAAACTCTCGGAAGCAGGTGTGTTGATGACAGCTATTGCTCACATTAGGATCAGTGCACTTTAGCTTTCGATAAATAGCAATGAGGGAAGCTAACAACCAAACCTCTGATGCAAACAACACAGAGTTATATTTAGTGTAGGCTTAAACTCTATAGAAAGGTGGCTAATAGTCCTTATTTGTTCAAAAAAATATTTTTATTTATTTATTTAACGTTTAATTATCCAAATATTTGTGTCCAAGGCCCAAGCTGAAGGTCTGGATCAGTTAGTTTGTTTTGTGTGGGACACCATCATTTTTGTAAGGAGTAGGGTTAATGTAGGGGGATAGAGTATACAGTATGCAATTTATAGAGTATAAAATCTATTATTCTTATGGAATGTGACCATAATGATAAGGATACCTGTGTCGGTGTGTGTAATATAATAATAATCATAATAATATCGATAACAGTTTACTACTACTAAGCTCTGTTCATTTTTACATTTTCCCACAAATCTCCTGTACATGGCATCCAAGTTTTTTAATCACAAAGGATGCCCTTTTATGCCATCACATGAGGGAACGCCTTTTGTTCTACTGGGCAGGTTCTGTTTTGATTAATGATTATGTTCCTACATGTGTACAGTACTAAAGATGTTGAGACATCCGACAAGCTCTATGGGTTGGTTCATGAAACATACTTATCAAACAAGGCTTCAGATTTCTGTTTAAGTAACATTTACATACATTTGTTCATGTCAAATATGTTGCCTGTGTAGATTGTCTGAATAACCTTTAGAGATCAAATGAGGTGGAAGTGTAGCTCAAATAATTTGCAACCAACCAAGCAACTGACACTGAGGTAATATGAAGGCCACAAAAAGCTTTCTTAAAAGATAGATGGAATGATTATATACAGTATATGGAGATTAATCATTCATACGGTCTCATGCAAACATCCTAAAATCCCTGAAAATGTTTCACCTCCATTGAGTGGCTTTGAACAGACATCTCGCACAACCTTATTGTTTTCGGTCGGTCAGCATTCACTAGGGTCAGTTCATTTGATGATGACATTGAAAAGCCTGTTGTGGTCCGCAGGTTTACAGCTTAAGCTCTGTCACAAAGATACATCAGTGTCATATTACTCTGCATCAGCAGCAGCCAGCTGCTCGCACGTATTGTTTTTGACTGAACTAAATGGTCTTCAGCAGTGTTTTAAAAAAAATACTGTGTGAAAATTATTTATATCAGCTTTCATAACTAAATACTTCCAGCTTTGCTTGCACACATAGAGTACACTCCCATAAAGTGATAAATGCTATTAGCATAAGTGATTGTTTTTACTGTCATCAAATGTAAATTATATTGCCTAGTTCTTAATTGCCTTCCCTATAGGCTTCCTTGTGTATTGTGTAAATAAAATTTACCCAGTTATGAAAGTAGCCTTAATGAGAATAAGGGGAGTCTACATTTTGGAATTTAGAAATATTTAATTAAGCCATATTTAGGTAATACTTTATTTTAAGGTGTCTTTGTTAACATGTACTTACAGTTTGGATAATTACGCATAATTACATGCAAGCATAACACTAACCATATAGTAAGTACATGTACTTAATTAATATCACTTGGTATTGAAAGGTATAATTACACTGTAACAAGGCTACCTTAAAATAAAGTGTAACCCCATTGTAGTTGTAATTACATTTGGTTTGCTTTTTTTTTGTTGCATAATTTAAAATGTGGTGGAAATGACATTGTGAAGGGAAGAAAAATGTGATGTAATTTTAAGAAAAGATATAGTTTACAGAGCCAATTGTGTCTATAGCTAAAGAAAATGTCGACTTTTTTTTTTTTCAGCGTTATTCTCAGTGTCTTTGATTTTTAGATTTGCTTTGATGTTAAAGTGTGTTTGATCTAACTTCAGCTCTGTCTTCACAGATGAGACTGTGTTCGGTTGTAGAGAGGAATAATCAGGTACAAAGACATTTAATTTATTTGTTTAGAAATGGGGGGGGGGAAACGAGACAAACTTAAGGTTTCTTCCATCGCAGTATTCATTACGGACTGTTTATACGCCGTGTTAAGACAAGCACTGCAATGAACCCATGTGTGATGGTTTAGTAAGCAAACGTCTCGAATCTTGTCTTGTGTAGCCTGGCGCTCCTAGAGCTCTCAGCGTCTAACATTAACCTTGTTGTCTGTCACCATTAAATTTTGATAGTTTCCCATGTTTCCAACAACACTACTTCAGTAAGGCCTGTGCTGTGCTTTATTCGGATAAGCTAAATAGAGCCTTTTCAGAGAAAAAAAAAATCTCAGGCCCCAAAGACTTTTCTATTGCCTGTCAGCCATGTGTAAATAAGTCCACGCGTAAACAACAATGGAACCGCAAGTGCTTGAGTCCTTTATGGGCCTATTTTAGACCACAAGCGTAATTTAAAAAAGACCCATTTAGCTGTAATCACGTTTGGTGTAAATTTTGTTTATACTGGTTACCTCAATGTAAATTGTGTGTTTATGCAGCCCAAGTACCATTATTGGAACAAAGCTTGAAAATCAAAGATATGGCATTATGATTAATACCGTGGTCCGCTTAGAGCTGTAATTAAGTCAATTGTCTGTGATGAAAGCGATCACTCTGTGTTATATAATTGGGAGGGGCCCTCTTGTTTGGAGTCTATCAGTTATGAGGATCCGGAGATGCAACCACAGAGGGACGGGCAGTACCCATGAGTTTTCAGGATAGAGAAAGTCTGTTAGACTGCAGCATGGAGAGCCAAGTTCAAAGATAAATGAGTAATTCTCACAAAAGCACATCCAACTATTTGACCAAAAAACAAAAAGTCAAACCCCAAAAAACTGAATATCAAAACCAAGAGTTTACTTTTAGGAAACCACACATTACTTCCATAACTGTTGGAAGCACACGGCTGATATTATTTGACGTTTATCTCTGAAAGACCATCTAATGAGATATAATAAGTGTCAATTTTCTTCTCAGCATGAGAATTCGAGCAATCATTCCTAATTATATTCTCATTACCTCTATCAACACTGTGACAGCAATGTGTACACCTAGATCAAATATCAAATGGAAGGGCTCCAAGATGTCGATCTCACCTGTGTCGTAAATGAAGGGATCTGCCAGCGGAGCAGTCTCATTCACGAATCGCCAACCAAACGTCTCTCATTAAAATCTCTCATTATTCCCGAAGTCATAACTGCTCTTCTCAGTTTCAAACGGACCAGTTTTGTCCTTTTGTGTGGCTGTCACCTAACCTCATTGCCTGTCTCCATTAGAGATCTCTCTTACGGCAGTGAAGGGACTTTAAATTCAAGACTGCTATTATTTTCATTGTGTTTCACCTCAGCCTGAGGAAACACCTGATCATGTAAATAGTTCTCCAGCACATCATCATCGGGTCTGCTATATGGCGTGCTGACAGGCCTACTTATGAGCCTTCAATCCTTTGAAAGGGAAGGGCCTTTAAAAACCTTTCAGAATAAATTTTTGACCTTCAATGAGTTAATCTGTGCTCTTCATGTCCTGGCAGATGTCCCAGATCGTTTGAAATGCACATTGTATGATCAAAAATGAGCTTAAGGAAGAGCATGTTAAATACCCGTATATAAACGAATGGGACTTTTAAAAGCTGTTGGTTAATCCTACAGAATTTGAATTGTTGGGATTTCATCCCAGCCTGTATAGAGAAAATAGTCACATGTGCACTCCATAAAGTGAGAAAATAGCCCCCTCTAGTGCAGGAGCATCGCACTTTCCAATATCTTCATGGAGTTTATTTTCCTGCTATTACAAGCAAACATCCTGCACTGCTTGTGATTCACAGACATGAATGATGCCGTGCATCTTGTTTAGAAGTGGTATACAATTATTGTCCTTGAACTTACAATTTTTGACTGAGAGATGATACAATGAGGCATTTCTATGGGTGGTGATGCCCCCCCGTGGTAATGGTTGCTTTACATTGGTGCCCTATATATGCTGCAGGTGGTATTACAATTCACAACAGAAAGCCTGTCATTTCAGTAGACATTGAGTTTTGTGTGAGGAAGAAAAAGAAGAAGAGTTTTTTTTCGTGATCAAGTTGGTCATGCAGTTTTTTCTCATATTAACCAAGAAAGCTGCAATCTTCTTTCTTCATGGTTTGCTACCAATGTTGCCAGCTACTTTCAGTAGAATAAGCCTGCTCAAAAAAATATACTAAAATTCCCGCCCAAGAAACTTTTCTCATTCATATACACTGTATAGACAAAAATGAAGTATGTTTATTAGTAGTTGTAACCTTTATTAAACCAGACCCAGACATGTCACTTAAAAACTAGTTCTTATTTTCAATAACAGACTGGTAGGAGAATTAAGGTTTCCTAGAGAGCACACAAACATACAACGCACGCACACAGTTGCAAACATTAAACAACATTTGTTTGAGTGAGGTCATACAAATTAGCCACCTCGTAAATTATGTACGAATTGCTGTGAGACTGGGCTGGCAAATCCAAAACAAGAGTGACCATAAACGATTTTCTTTTAAGGGACAATCAAAAGAATATGATTAGATGATCTGGTTGCGTATATTCTAAAATTATTTTGCAGCAACTATTAATAGTATTTTGGTGACAAACCAAATTCATATAGAAATTCTAAACATTTTCTTTAATACAAGATTGTTTACTCTCAATTGTGACACCACAAGATCTCTCTGCCCAGTTAATGTGTACCTGTTTTGCGTTGTATTAAATAAAATAGGCACGTACCTCAGTACACCAGCAGTTGTAAACAAGGACAGAGAGGTCACAACTAAATATAACACCATTTAGCAAAGTCAAGTCACTTTTATTTGTGCTGCTTTATTCAATACAGACTGTGCCAAAGCAGTTTTACAGTGTTAATAATGTTTCAGTGATGCAAACAAAATTCAGTTCTGCTGTAAGGCAGTAGTAAAGAGTCAGTTATCAATCCATCACAATATTTTTTAAATAATTCCTAAAATACTTACACTCACATCACATCAACTAACTCATGTCTCCGCCCACCTTGTATGTTGCCTTAGTGTTTTATTCATGTCTCCGCCCATCTCGTCAGTTGTCATGGTGTTTCATTGTTGACTCCACCCATTGACCTAGTTTTATGTGTATAAATCCCTGGATCGGTTTGTGTGTCTTTACACTGTCAACCTGGTCCTTGTGTTCCATTAGTGTTAGTATTTACCTGTCTTGTTATCTGGATTTCTCGCTACTTTCCCTGGACTCAAGTTTTTGTCTCACCGCATGGACTTTGTTTGCCGGTACGTCGACCTACGTTTTGTTATATCGCTTACTTTTTCGTCTCAGCCTCCTCTGTTCCAGTTTGCTGGTGCTCGACCCTGTTTGCCTTGACTCTGAGCTTAATAAATACAGATTCGAACCCGAATGCCTACTCTACTATCGTGACAGAATGAATCGTCGACTATGGTTCAGCGATCGTTTTCATGAGGCCTCGTACAGAGACTTTTCTTTGCCTCGCAGGCAGGAGTATTCACCGGTGCCTTCTTTCTGGCTGCGTTCACTTTTTGGACCTAGTTTTTTGTGTATAAATGTGTGTGTGTGTGTGTGTGTGTGTGTGTCTTCACGGTTAATTGCACTGTCAACCTGGTCCTTGTGTTCCGTTAGTGTTAGTATTTACCTGTCTTGTTATCTGGATTTCTCGCTGCCAACCTCTGCTTTCTCTGGACTTTTGTCTCACCGTATGGACTCTGTTTGCCGGTATGTCGACCTACGCTTTGTTATATCGTTTACTCTTTTGTCTCAGCCTCCTCTGTTCTAGTTTGCCGGTGCTCAACCCTGTTTGCCTTGACTCTGAGCTTAATAAATACTGATTTGCATTTGAACCCGAACGCCTACTCTACTCTATCGTGACAATGTAGGGCTTTCTGTATTCCTGTATGTGACTTCCTGAGTGTCTTTTCCAATTAACTACATCTGTTAAGTATCAAGACACAATTATGAGAGCATATTAATTCACACAGTTGACACATAAATGAACAAATCTTTAACTGTCTTTAAATTACCTAAACTAATTTTTATACCCACACAAATAAGAGGGGGCTGCACATACTGAACTTACTATCAAGCCACCTGAAGTGTGCCTCCTTTTGAATATCCTCCTGGCTGACAATTTGTTTAAATTTCTGACATGTCAGAGCCAGCCTTAAGATAGCAGAGCAGCCATCCTCTAGGACGACGGAGACCAGGATATTCTGCAGGATGGCATCTGGCAACTGTTGACATGAAACATGAATTAACATACAGTCAAGTCACTTTCATAAGAAATAATGCAATTATTAACACATGCCTGCAAAATGTTAGTGGTCACAGCACCATCCTCCAACCTTTGGTGGGAGTGCATTCACCTTCAAAATTCAAACGTTGGTTAAAAAATATTGTTTAGGAAACTGCTACACATTTATACATGCTATTTTCACTACTTTTCATAAACATATTACCAAAGTGCTGTGTCTCCTTTTCCTTGTGACACGAATGATGGGTGGCAGACATTTAATGTACCATATTTACCGTATTTAAACAAGTTTGATCAAAAGAAATCTAAAAAGTATTTATGATATATTATTATAATTACTATTAATTAATATGTAATGAACTATACATCATTTCATTATTAATCTGTATAGCATAGAGTAGGCCTGTGTGTTTGTTTATTGCGTTCCATTGCAGTTCTCATTATATCCAGCAGATGTCACTCTCCTATTTTCATTTGGTCTTTGTCGCGACATCCCATCTCTTATTCACATCACATGGCACTGCATTCAGAAGCAGAACAATACCGTGTGCTGAAGATATCAGTGCACTTATGCGTGTCATAAGTCTAACAGATATGTTTATTCCTCAATGCTCTTACCCTAAATTGAGTGAATCAGGTTTTTCCACATCGCTCTGTGCTTTTCAAGCCATTTTCTTTTACTGAATAAGCAATATAACATGAGACAAACTCTCTCCCAAGGGACAGATTATACATTAACACACACACAGAATGCAGCTTAGTGAAATCCAACCATTAATCATTTGCTTCAATTTTAACAACGTCACCTTCACCCCAAGAGCTACTCAGTCCTGTGCTCACAGCTATCCCACTCAACAAACCACTTTTAAAACTCATTGTTTAAGGACCAAGATTCACATCAGTATTCAAAGGCTATTGATCTCGGCATGCTGTCATGGTTGCTGTGGAACCTATTAAGTTCTTTTCAGCAAAAGACAGCTTATAAACAGTGTTGTGGGAGGTTACTTTTAAAAGTAATGCATTACAATATTGTGTTACTCCCTAAAAAATTAACTAATTACTTTACTTAGTTACTTTTTATGGAAAGTAATGAATTACATTACATTAATTTTGCATTACTTTTTAACTATGGGCAGAGCTTGGGTGCTTGTTTTTAATGTAAGAATCTCTATTTATAGCAAATGTAAAAGCCCTTTCACACTAAAAAATTGTCACGAATAAACCTCAGGCTGAAGAAAAAGTAGAATACAGAAGAAAGCTCAATACTCTTCAGAAAGTATTCAGAAAAAACAATAAAGCACAGTCGTTTTTGCTTCATTATGGTTGAAATGGATCATCAAAGGTCAGTTGCAAAGACATTGGTTAAAAAAATAAGATTTGATACATTTGTGTACTTTACTTATTGCAGGTTTGCGCCATTTTGATGAATACTAAATCTGTTTTTGAGAGTGAAATGAATTAATGCACACATTCACATTTACACTGTATTCACACAATGCTCTGTATTTCTGATTTCTCACAACTCTAAAATTAAAAAGTAATACGTTACTTTACTAGTTACTTGGAAAAAGTAATATTATTACGTAACTCGCGTTGTAACGCGTTTCCTCTAACACTGCTTATAAATAACCTAGCACCTCGTTCTACAGCAAAACAGTAAAGCGCTTGTGTGTGTATAAGGGGTTAAATTACAGATTCATATTTATCTTGGTACTCTTGCATGAAATGATATCAACTATATTGTTCCATCCCTTTGAATAGTGCAGTGTTATTTGCAACACAAACACATTATGCCTAAGCCTTTTTCCTGATCAGCCAGACCATGCAGAAACAAAGACCCATTTGCATTTTAATTGAATAAATCCTTTTATTATGATACAGTTCTGATTAAATTCTGGCTAGGATTAATAGGATTCTTCGCTGTGCAAAATGGCGTTCGTTGTCAGACAGTATGGGACATTGGATTGGTCAGGTAGCATTTTGTTTACACATAATCAATCTTTATATGGAATTTGGAATTTTGGGAGCTTATATACAAATTGTTTGCTTTGTAAAATGCTAAATACAAAACGGTTGCTGTTTAATCAATACTTTCAACCATAAATACGCAGGCACAAAAATAAAAACACTGCTGTGATGCACAGTAGTTGCTTATTGTATTGGAATCATTAATGCTATCTACGACCATTCAATTTTACTGCGTAATGTTGTCGTCTTTTTTACAGTTTATACTGTGGTAACTTTGAGAATTCTTAAAGGAATAGCGAATAAAATTCAGATGTGGCACAAAAATTGCTAAATAATTTCATTAGCTGTGTGTCCTAAAGAAAAATGTTCTTACTGTTGCTAAAAGTTGGGGATTTGAAATGGTAAGCAGGGTGTGAATTACAGGGGCGAGTGAAGATTTACTTTTAAATATTAATATGCATTTGTATAGCCCAACTACATTTTACTATACTACATTTGTATAGCTGCGCAATTTTGGCAGCTCCTGAATGGCTCAATTGGCATTACGTGAGTGGCTGAGGAATACGCTACATCATTCATTCAAAGACGTGCATTTATTGCTTGCCTTGGACAGAGCAAGAACACCTAAAATGCGTGTGTAGTGATAAAGTTTATTCTCTTCACCTTAATGCTGTTGAGCTAAAGTTATAGAGTGAACTTTTTGTTAAAATAACCATAGTATTAACAGCACAGCTAACTGAATTGCAAGCGGTTATAACAAACACTGCATTTTCTTTCAGAATCGTAATGACAAAAATAGCTTACATAAACGTTTTTACCTAAAAATGAAGATAGTAAAGGTGTGAATAAATACATTTTAGACACATTGTCATTAAATAAATAATAAATCCCTAGGAGAACTGTTGTTTGCTCTGATGAACACTTTAATAAATGTTTAATTAATGAATCCATGTTTTTAAATGAATCAAGTGAAACAAAGATTCAGTGAGACATTCATAAAGGCTGTGACTTTCTACATTTCTGAATGAATGAGCCATTTGAATGAATCAAATGAATGAATATATAAGACAAGGACGTCACTGGCACATTTGTTATGGATTATTTCTGTTGTGTCGTGCTAATTTCACTTTGTTTTGGCTTGTTTACATTGTTGCAACTAGATTCTATGTTGTGCAAATTTCATTGTGTTGTGGTTTGTTTCCATTGTCTTGTGATGATTTCGTTGTGTTGGGCTTTAGCTTGGATGACCATATGTGCCATTTTTCCCAGAGACGTCTATATTGCCTAAAATATCTCAGTTTTGACAAAAAAAAGATCTAATTTTATTGGTCACATTCACATGCATACATGGTACGACATGAAGTGAAATGTATTGCACGACTGCCAACAAATTGACTCAGTGAGAAAGGAAAACAATACAAACCACTTAGATGAGCAAAGAAATAAGAAAAATACTGTAATAAGTAATAAGTAAGTCATAAATATAAATATACTATAAAGAAAAATAGAATTAGACTAGCAGTAAATAATAAAATAGAAGGAGGTAGAAATTGAACATGGCTATAAATAAAAGAAATAGAAATAAAATATGAATATGGCAATATAACTATTATATATACATACAATACAACTGTATGTCAGTGTAAAGTGTCCATGTGCTGTGCAGAGTCCTAGAATGAGTAAGAGGCATACTGAAGATAAAAGGTATGTAAATTCTACTCATTTATCTCCACGTAGCCTTCTCCCAACTGTCAGTATAACGTAGTGCAAATTGAAAAAGACCAAAATTTGTATATAATTGGTCCATTACATTATTGGTCAAACTACTTTTCGGGTCAATAAAGCCAAAACAAATTCTGGCAAGGACATGTCTGGGAAAAACATTTGGTCACCCTATTTTATTGTCAAAATATAGTTTATCAAAATATATGCATTAGACAATTGGCCAAGTAAATGAAATCCAGATGGAAGAGATGCCTGTTGGCCGACACTGGTTGTAGTCTGGGGAGCGGGCTTTCCCCATTGTGGTAAATGTTAGCGTCCAATCGAGCGTAACCTACAGTGCATTATTAATCACAACAAAGCTCTCTCAAGAAGCAAAGCAAGATGCTTCTGACAGACTGTCACTCGAGAGTCCTCACTCTGCTGTTTTCAGCCCCATCTTCTCATCTTGCTTTCATGTTGAAAACCTCATTGCTTTTCTCCTTAAGGGTCCATCACAAGTTCACACTAACCTTCCATTAAACTGACCTGAATTACGAGAATGCATTATACAGTACCTGCATAAAACCTTTATGAAGTCAGTTGTGCAGGCAGTTTAATTTTCAGATATTTGGTTTTATGTTAGTTTTTTCTTTGCCTAAAGATTAAGAGTTTTGTTTATAGATTCAGCAAAGATGGATGATTCATCATTTAGATAGTTGGGAGAGACAGCATTTTTATGAGTAAGCTCACTCGATCATAAAAATGATTAGGTTTTCTCAGTAAACAGGTCTCTCTGGAACAGTTTGGGAGCAGTTTTCCGGGAAAGCACCATTATTAGTTTTGTGAGAAGGAGAGATGTCTTCAGATATAAATCTGCTATAAATAATCTTCCACCCTGCTTCTGTGACAGGGTTTTTTGTTGCAGGGTCTTTGGGGAAGAAATAAAAATGCATTAGGCTACCTGACCTTTTGAACAAATTATTATTGAGATGGCATTATACATGTGTAACGTCATAAAATCAGTAAATTGTTGTTTTGTTTTTTTTTACAATTTCTAGTGACTTTAAAGATACTATATTCTTGCATTACTTAAAGGTAAAGTGCATAATTTTACTGTAAGATAACTATGTTAAAGGTTGTTGCGGTTTCACTTTCTAACATTAGTTAGTGTGTATTGTTTCTTTTTGAGCATAAACAATATTTGGGAAAAAAATACGACACTGAAAGTTCAATGCAAATGCTTTAGAGAAGTGGAAGAGAAAACTAGGGTGCACGTAAAAATCGATTTATATATGAATTGCAATTCTGTCTTCTAACGATTCTAATGGATTCACAAGTTTCAAAATCAATGTTCTTATGTAATAAATGTTGGAAAAGCAAACCGTGCCGAGCCGAGCCATACCAAGCAGTGGAAAAGCGCCATTTCTCTGTAACGCAGATCATCAGCTCAGTTCAAACGAACTGCTCCATTTATACACTTTTCACACAGCTATGATATATTATTATACATGGATGCGTGTGTGGCATTTACAAATAACAATGTATCTAGAAGTATGATACACCAACACACAAAAAACTTGCCATTAAGAGTCGTGCTTGCACAGGTTCTGTGTGATCGTCTTTACTAATATCCTCTGCATCTCTATCAGGCTCAAATTGATAAGCAGTGTAGACTATGCCATTTTTTACCTTACAACTAGAGCGCGAGCCACTGAGCTGAAGAGTGGGACATTTAGATGCGCACTATAGGTGGTTTAGCAAATCAAAACACACTCTGCCAGCTAACCAATCTGACCTTCATAAAAGCACGAAATGATCAGTGCATTTTTCAGAGAAGAGAAAGAGCAGTGTGGAATAAAGGTCAGTTATGTGAAAGATAATGTTTTTTTTTTTCTTTCTTTACAAAGCATTAACACATGTTAGACCTTACCCCATAAACAAAATCATAATCACACCTGGAAAAAAAGGTGAAAAAACAAGGAAAAAAGGAAAAACAAAGAATGACATGAGGGTAAGCAAATTATTTATTTATTTATTTTAATCAAATAATCAAAGTACTCTCACCATCAGTAAATGTTTAGTCAAATAGATACAGTAGCAGTAAACTGCTTGGCTTCACCAAAAAACCTACCTGGTCTTGTGCCATAAATGTACTTTGGTGCACTTTTTAGCGAGACACGAAATACATACCAACAAGTACATATCACTGCAGTTTCCAAAAGAAATGAACACTAGGAGCTGGTTTCCCGTATACAGGGATTAAGCCTAGTTGTAGACTAAATGTCATTTTAAACCTGGATTTATTGAAGTAGCTTTCTCACACATGAATTACAATAGTCTCAGACTTACACTAGTCTTGATTTAAACAATTGGATTTCTAAAAGTAGGATTAGACCTAATCCAGATCTAAACAAAGTCTTAAATTAAACCTGGTCAGAAGCAGGTTTAACCTCAGATTAAAAACTGCTTGCCTCAAGGTTCACGTCCACAGTATCAGAAAATTAGCTTGACTATTTCAACGACAATCAGAGACCACCACTAAGACCAGAAAGAAGGTTGCTGAAAGACAGGAGCAACCCACTAAATCATTTTGATGATTTACATTTTCTTGACGGTTTCCGTCAAAGAAAAATGCATCAGAAATAATTGGTTTGCTGCAGCCCTATTTCTCCTTCCATACAAATATTAATTACCTTAAGGTTTTTGGCATGTGCAACCTTCCATTGTGAAACTGGGGATTTGTGTGGTGTAGATGAATCGACAGTGTGCAAAATAGTACACAAAGTCTGCAGTAGTATATTTGAACTGAAAAAGGATTTCATCAAGTTCCCAAATGCTGCTGAACAGGCCACCTAAAAGGTAGATTTTTATGAATATGGGAACTTCCCTGGAGACATTGGTTGTATCGATGGCTGCCACAGTCCCATCAAGTGTCCCTCTACAGCAGGGATGCCGAGTAATTCAGAAATCGTAAAAACTGGTTTTCAATATATGTACAAGAAGTATACACTCCCACTATGCAGTTCTCCAATATTGTTGCACGTTGGAAAGGTTCAACTCAAGGATTTTCCACAACTCCTCTTTGTACACTCAGTTTGAAGCAAGACTACTTCTCTGGAACTCTACTTGGTGACAGTGGGTATGCACAGACAAACTTCTTGTCCACCCCTTATTCCCATCCAGTCAGACCAGCGCAACAGCGTTATAACCAAGCTCAAATGCTCACCAGAGGGCTAATAGAGCGCATGATGGTATATGGAAGAATCGTTTCCATTGTCTCTGAAATACACTGCGGTTTGAATCTAGGATGTGCTGCATTGTTGTTATTGCAACAGCAGTGCTTCATATTTTTTTTTTAACAGTGTGGCTGTCCAGACCCTGATATTGAAGATGATGATGACCAACATGTCCCCATAGTTGAGCTAGCCAATGACAGAAATGGACTTGCTTACAGAGATGCTTTTGCTTTGCAGCACTTCTCATAAATGTGCCTCGAGTGAAACATAAATGACTGGCATGGACAGTTAAAACATTTCAGGAAATTATTTACTTAACTGAGGTTTGGTTCCAAAGACAATTGACACTGCTGCATCACTGCTTCATGTCTCACTCTTTTATAGATAACTCAAGTCTATGGCAAGTTTCTCATGAATGGTCATCCTTTTCCCTCTTGACCTGCTGCCTGGATTAAAGACTGCTGGATGCTGACTAATGCTAATGCGGGAGATGCTGCTGCATGTTGGTGCTGGCTGCTGCTGGATGCATTTGAGCCTCTTGACTGTTCCCTGCGCCTCCCAAGTCCTGGGTCAAGATCAGGTCATCTTTGTATGAAAAAAAAAAAACGCTCTTGACGCGTACCAGCAGTTGTTGTTTTTTTCAGGTTTATTTTTATGTTTTTCCACAGGACCCTTAAAAGATAATATACACTCTGAAGTAGGAGTTCTATATAATATTTTCTTTTTACATTTCATTAATGAAAACATTTATAATTGACTGATTTGTAAGAATGGGGCAACAATAAATCTTACCTGAATTGGTTCGAAGTGTCCGATTGGTTACTTTTTCATTTGAGTTGAATTCATTCAGTATGGAAATCGTATAGGTTACTTCCGTAACCCAGGTTCCCTTTCGACATTTCACTCGTACTGCGTCTGCTAAGACGCTTATGGGGAAAA
>JAUMHP010000078.1:9665134-9677690 GCA_032361065.1 Enteromius trimaculatus | reverse complement strand
TATGTGTATTTAGTTATTGTAGTTAGAAAATATGGAGTTTAATCGAAGGGGTGCTTGAACGGTGTCAAATATTAGAAGGGGGTGCACACAGCAAAAGGTTTGGGAACCACTGCCTTACAGGAAACTATGTGCATTTTTAGATTTTCAAAAAAAAACACCATTTAGTATGTTTTTTTTAAGCCTTTTGAATTACGGGGACACTGAAAATGTCCTCATAAATTGCCTTAATATTGTAATACCTAAGTCATACTCATATCGTTATGCAAATTTGTGTCCTCATAAACATTCACACACACAGGGTCTTGCTCATTAATTGATTTTTAATAAGAAATTTAACAGTAATTAAAATAAAAACATATTTGTTTTTAAAAACATATTATTAAAAAAAAGGTCATAGAAAAGTAACTGCAATACTTTTTGGCAAAGCAGTACTTCCACAGCTTCCGTATTTTAACCTTAAAACTACTCTTGAATGACTATGTTTTCCACATGCTGTGCCAGCCTTGTCTGCCCTCATGTCTGTTAGATAAAAGTGACATGTCCCCGATTTCATGTTGTGCGCTTACAAACTGGATGTTAAGAGAATTCATAGATAAGTGAATGTTTGAGCATTTGACATACCACAGTGGACTGAAAAAAGAAAGACATAAAAGTGGTATTCTCTTTATCTAATATTTTAATCTATTCATTTTGCAAAAAAAAAAAAAAAAAACACCAACAGATGGACAAGGCACAATGGCACAATGGGAGTTCACAAGCTCACTAACCCTACTGGATCAGTGACACGCATTAAGCCCACACATAGTAGTTATGACCTACTGCTGCCTCTACCCTTGTGAAAAAGTGCACTTTAAAAGAATTCTAAGGACCATGATCACATGCCTAATTACATTACTTATTTCTTGTCAAGTAGGCATGAAGACTACAAGTATTTGCACAGCTTGTGATTCTCCAAAAGGACACATTTACAACATACTGTAGTGGTGTAAAAAAAAGAATATTTTTTACAGAGGTCTATTTACTGTTAATTTAATACTTAGCTTAATTGTGGTGCAAACATATTACAAAATACACATATTTTACTTTTTATTTTTTTGCTTTCTCAAAGTGCTATAAAACAGCAAAAAACAACAAAAAAGACAACAAACAAACCATTAGTCAAGCAAGAGCTAAATAAAATGTTTTAAAATGTGATTGCCTCCTGTTACAATATTTCAGGGCATAGTCATTATGGGGAACACCTAAGATACAAGTTTGAGAGAAGTGCAGGTATACAACGTAACTGCGTTAGGAGCTGAGAGAAATACTGAAGAGACAGACTATTAAGTGCTTTATATGCAGGAAGCCAGTGCAAAATGGGGGTAATTTGATCACCGACACTGGCAAAAGTCAAAAGTCAGGCTGGCATCAAAGATAAATCTGAGTTTTATGATTGTAAATCTGTGTCATCAGAAAAGAATTAGGAGTTATGGCCGAGTGATCATGGTAGCTGTCCCATGCATACTAAAAAGTAAAGGGCCGAGAACCGAGCCCTGTGGTATAGCTAACAGGCCCAACCATCAGATTTGTGACCACCAGAAGATACAAACAGAAAGCTAGGAAGCTAGAAGAAATAACAGTGAGAGAGAAGGAAATCAATACTGAACTGAAGCAGATAAAGTGCTAGCAGCATCAACTTTAAATAGCCTATTAATATTGTGAAAGCTATCTAGAATTGCTTTGGTTATTTTTAGTAATTGTAATCTGAGAAGAATATGAAGATCTTGCAGTTTCATTTGATGCAGAGAGTGAGAGAAAGACAGCCAATGTAACAAGTATCATGTCTACTAGGATGTAATATTTTCTCAATGAGTTAAGCCGTTAAAACGGTTTTAAAAAAAGACAAAAGGTCATTTCATAACCTTTCCAACCTAATGTATACTGAAGTCCCCCAGAATTAGGATGCTCTTAAATGAACACATTATCAAGTTTTTACTTGATAATTTATAAAAAAGGTACTCTTGGTAAAAATATGCTTAAGTGTACTACTTTTTCATGAGGGTAGATAACTACAGTGCCAGTAATAGATGAAAACCATTGATTTTCTCCAGAAAGAATATTTAACAATAAGGTAAAAATATACACAAAGCTTTCAGTAAGCAACAGATGAGTTCTTAAACTGTTAAGAGATCATATATGCTTTTACAAAAGCCACAAGTCTAATTTCAACTCATTAAAGACACACAAAAAAATCGCTATGAAAATAATTGCATAAAAGGCTCAATAATGGATTGTTTATTTGAGTATTTGCAAGATATAAAAAAATTTAACATTTGTATCTTGTATAAACCTAAAATATAATGTACAGTACAACTGTTTTTTTCTGCTTCTCTGTTTTGTTTGCAAAGTTCAATTTGTAGAATGCTGATAATTTGTATAACAAAATTGTTCTGTATCTCTCTGTATGTCTGTTGTGAGCGATGCAGAGTAGAGTTTGCCTGGGGTGAAGAACAAGTTACATGCAATTACCATATTGAATTGGAAAACGTCATTCAACACTTGAAACTGAGATTTCATATTAAAAGTGTGTACTATACAACACTGATGAATACAGACAATAACCTTGCCCATTTCCATAGCACAATAGGCTCTTTGTTCACATCTCAATGAAAGTATTTTAAAGCGTTACACTTTCCACCATCTCTATTGAATTTGGCAGGAACGTTGTACTGTTCTCCTAACTCAGACTTGATTTGCCCAGAGGTGAGAGAAAAGGAGAAGGTTTCATTAACAGTCGTTTTAATTGCTAATCGACTGTGCTAATTAATGAGAATGGAGCAGGACTATGCAGAGCTGACACAAAGACAACTGCTGCAGTTCAGACTCTGAGAGGAACCGATGTCTCAGAATAGATTCAATGTAAAGAGCTGTACTGGTGATTATTCTCCCACTAGATTTAGTTTAATAGCCCTCCTAGGCTCTGATAAGGCAACAGAGTTTGGGAAAGCATGAAGCCTACTGAGCTGCATTTCCGTCTGTTGCCTACGCTTTCACACATTACCTTGCTAAATTGCAATAAAACTGACTTTTCTGACAATTGTATCACATCTGCTATTCGCACATACATGTGTTTTTGAACAATGCACTACCATTCGTACATTAGCACCAAAATACTCTTAATACTTTTTGATGTACTGTAATTTGCTTTGCTGTAAAGAAGCTGTTTTCATATTGTAGCGTGGACTGTGAACATTTCGTTATTTGTAAACGAGGTACAAGCAAGGTCATTTAAACTTTTTTAGATCATTTTCATTTGGGTGTGGACAAGTTGTTTTCAAAAAATGCTAGAGTGAAGGATTTTGAAATCAAAACACCATTTTCAAAAAATATCCGGATTAATGTGGATTTAGTCTTGACTGACATGCTGACCTCGTGAACAAAGAGACAAAGTGAGCTTTATGCTCTAAATCAGGCTTCATCAAATCTTACCCTGGAGGTCCAATGCACTGTGAGTTTCTAATGATCCTTATATACTGATTAACATGCTCAGGTGAGATTGATTAGGGTTAGAACCAAACTCTGCAGTGCATTGGACCTCCAGGGTTAAATTTAATGAAGCATGCTCTAAATGATGAAAGACATGTTCTAGAAGCGATTACAATTAAATTGTTCCAACATTATTGTTATGGTGTGCTTTTGTCAATGAATTAGAAAGATCATCACACCTTTATACAGTAGTTATAATTATTGTAATGGGCCTTTAGAATGCTTAGAAACTCATAGGCTCATAAGATGTTTATATTAATGCAATATTTTTCTCAGAACCTATTAAACAATTTGTTCTGCTGCCCCTTTTTAAAGGCTTTCTGACTAAATGCTGACTTAAGGCTGTAAAACCATCCTCTGATTTTGAATAATGCATGCATAAGGTCTTAAAGGTAGTCCCAAGTGTTACTGGTGAACACAATGCCTATGGGTAAAAAGGCAGACAGGCGAGCAATTAAACATCCCTGGAAAAGTAGGCCACGCCAAAATTACACACAAGCCATGAGTGTGCCCTGCTGGGATCCCCAAAGACAAAACAGAGAACCAAGAATTACTCAAAAGGTGGGAACATACAGACACGTTTGAAAAATAAAATAAAAATTGCTCTCAAGGACAAGTAGTGTGAGGTTAGAGTCATAGCTGCCAGAATCATTAATCTTAGCTAGTGTGTTTTATTATTAGTTGAACATTTTTCGGTAATAGAAAGCTTCAGTACATTGTATATTTAGCAGACATTTAATCATAATTGACCTTATTTAGCCTCCTAATAAACATTCCTGGCCCTAGGTCAACAAAAAACTTTAATATCACCTAATTTTCCAGTTCATTCGAAGCAGTTCTAAGATTCAGTCTCTCTAAACCTCTCCCTTCCGTGAGCCTGCTCTGCTCTGATTGGTCAGATGGCACAGTCTGTTGTGATTGGTATACGGTGTACAGCACATCGGAAACGACAGGCCCATAGTTTTGAACACTCGATGGAAATCCAAGCACCTATCATTTATCATACTTACAGGCTTTGATTCAGTGGAGCTGCTGGTCCAAATAAACTGGGTACTGAACCAGCTTACAATCGTTTTGTGAATCCTCCTCTGAATTCCCCAAGATTAGAGAAGCAGTAAAATAATGTGTAAAATAATGTGCAGCTGTCCAATGTAGAACATGGACGGGAATTATTCAAATGTGTTACACTGTGATAGATGGGATTCGAATGGAGTTGATTCTTTATTTTGGGAGACAATAGTTTTACTTATTGTGCTCTTTTCGGAAGAACAAGTTTGCATTTGTTTACATTCACATAAAGCTACATCACATACTGCATGAAATGGCATAATAGGGGCACTTTAAAGTCAAGTGTTAAGAAACATAGTCATGAAGAGAAGTACATTTAAAATATGTTTAAGAAATGAAGTACAGTACATTACAAGTGCTCAATCATTGCAATAAAGCACAATTTTTTATGAATTATTCTCAATCGATAACCTGTTTTGTACAGAAATTTGTTATATTACAAGTTTTTGGGTGAATGCCACTTCATGTTTACTTTAATATCTGCGTGAATCGCCTGTAGCGTTTGTCAAGTTCTGACTATGTAAAATGAAACATCTCGTGCTACATTTGAGCACCAAACTACGCTCTTGCCTAAAATGAGGTGACAGATGTCACAATCAGAAATCTGTTGGGACCCTGTTAGAGGGGGTCGGCATCAGCACCGTGGGAGAGCTTCCTGTTGAGATGAGTCATCTGTGTAAAAACAAAACGTGGTGTCGTGGAGCTTTGCTATCACTAAATGTGTGGTGTTCTGTGATTTTTGTTTTAACCTTGCTTGCTTTACTTAGTCGTGATGGGTGACCTGCTACCTCGCTCCCAGTGGCCAGACAACAGCTTTTGGGTGACAGGAGCACAGCAGGACACATGCACACACACACACAGAAATTTGCTGTAACCTCTTGAGGGAGCAAATCCATTTCTTAAGCCACTGGCTTTGCCCTCTTAGTATGTCAGATGCATCTTCTTACCCAGATGAAAGAGACATTTATCATGACATACATGTTTGTAAAACTCAATCTGAGAAAAAAAAATTAGTCCTGGATCTGTCACAGTACTTAAGTTCGCATGAAAACCAGAGGGACGGCATTAGTCCTATTTCTTGGCACTACAATTTACAAGCTCCACTGTGAAATGATCTTTACAGAGAGAGAGAGGGAGAGAGAAAGCCAGAAAATATTTTATTGATAAAGGCATATCTCAATCCTACACTCCTTTTAATGACATTAGTCTGACTTCCACTGAGGTACTTAGATTGCATTTTTGTTTGTCGCTTAATGTTCAAATAAATTATACTTACAAATACTGACGTGTTGTTTTCCACTGTGCTTTTCCTCACATGCGTCACAAGTGCATTGCCACAGGTTGTGGTGAGACACGAAAGCTTGATGCTTCAGCTGGCTCCATAGCAACAGTGAAACATCACAATTTGCTAAACCTTAATTTAACGTGACCTGTTTCTCTCAGGCACTTCCACGCTCCCATGTTGTCCCTAAATGCCATTATGTTCTGTTAAAGGGTTTAAAAATGCTACTGTGTGATTTTATATGTTTGTAGTATTTTCATTACTTATCTGCCAAAACATTATTTTATCTATATTTATTATTTTGCACATAGTTGTACTGAATGTGTACTTAGAAGTTCTTTTTTTTTAAGAACACTGCTTAGAGATAATATTCATTAAATTTTTAAATCTTTTTTTTACAGGGGGTGGCAAACATGAGGCAGAAAATGTCAAAAAGCATGTTGTTAATTTGTCAACTCAATACTGACACTGACACAATACTGTTTTCTTTGATATGAGGCTGTCCAGCTTCAACCAGCCTGTCTAAGCCTAGTCAGTTCTGGGGGATATCAGAAGGGTTTGAGGTATTTGTCAATTTAGCTGATCTGGGAGGCCATGCAGCAACACCAGCAAACAACCGGAAGCTGTTTTAAACAAGTTACATGATCTTATGAGCTCACTGTTCTTTGTGGGATTTGCAAATGCCCTTAAGCATCTTATCCAATCAATAATAAAACAAGTTCAGAGGATCTTTTGAACAACATTCTCACACATCTTGTTCTCATACAACGCAGATTAATACAGGCTTTTATATGAATGCTCTGTAAGGATAAAGACAGACAATGTTATTGCTCATACGTTGCTCTTTCATAGCTCACAAGATTTAGAGTATACTCAAATGTTCAAATTTCAATTTCTTCTGAAGTATTTCTCTGAAAACTTTGCTCTTTTGTTGTTATTAAATGTTATTATTGTTTATTTTCAAGTTTGAATAACTTATGACTTTTCATTTTGATTGAAATAAATAATAACCAGTAGCCAACTTTTCATGATTTCAGCAATTTATGATACCTCGAAATAAGAGAAACCCTGCATTTTTACTACATTACATTTCTTTCAAATGCTGTTGTGTTGATGAGTAGCATAAAGTATGTTATTAATTTATTCCTTTTAGAATTGCCACTGTCTAGTAGAATTAATTGTTTTTTACTAGTAATACTACTAACTATATTTTGCATCTAAATGTTCAGTATTTAGTTAACATCAGTTGATTATAGAATTGGTGCAAACCTAGCAATTGTTTTTCATCTGTATCTTGACATTCAGGATGTGGCTTAGTTTTCTCAGCACGAGAGAATGTGAGGTGAAGGAGAGATATGAACAGATGAGATGAACAGGGCTGCTAATTAGCCAAGCAGAAATAAACCAGCTGTCAGTCTAATGTGCGACTGCTGTGCTTCACTCATATGAGACCCCAACCCACCCAGGAGAGAGAAATTGTGATCATTTTGAGTCAGCGGAATGAGCTCTGACAGATTCACCAAGTTATCAAACGTCAAACAACGTTTTAAGTAGTTAAGTTGATTTGTAATATAAATATTCAAAGGCTACTTGGGTATCAGTTAGAGGAATATAAACAAATGGATTATGACAACAAATTATATCTTTCTTTCTTTCTTTCGTTGTTTTATTTTAATATTAGCTGTAACATCTAACTAATCTGGTCTAACTGATTTTGGACACTTAGCTGCATGTTAATTTAATGCAGTTAATTAAAATGTATTATAGTTTAAATGTGTTTTGACCCGCTTAAAGTAGTAATTATAAGTCCATCTTTGAATTTATGACAGTAATTATGTCTTTAAAGAATGATTATAAATACATAGTTTAAGATGTAATTTAGATTAAATGTTTCAGACATTATAAGTGTACTTGCAGTCATAAACATGTATTGTCTTTAAGTGTCTTTCTACTTCACTAATATTACATTATCTGTAATGAGAGTTACCCTTTCAGTCGAATCACTTCGACATTACATATGGGATCTCGCTTGAGAGACCAATCGTCTTCGAATCATTTGGAAAAGGCCAATGAATATTGGCGAGCAATAATTACAGCCAGGTGCACCTTATCACAGAGTGAGTATAAGAGATTGACTGGATTGCACATGCAGCTTTTCGCTTTCGGAGCCTCGTCTGAATGACACTGAGTCTGCTGGAATAGAATCTACAAACAAACAGAGTTCCTGTCGAAGTTCAAGCTCTCTCGTCGTTGCAGCATCTTCAACTGGGCAGCTGTCAACGGACCCGCGAGTATGGCAGCCTTTTTAAAGACTCAAAGAGTGCCAATTTTTTGCTCGCCAGCGAGAGACCTCGATCACTGAGTGCATGTGGTGCCAAGAGAGGTCTCCTGTGGGTGTAAAAGCCCCGCAAATTTCTGCCACACCCCGTAGTCCTGTGGTGGTGCTTCAAGAGCAGTGTGCTTCCCCGAATGCCACCGGGCTGAGCATCTCCTTTGGAACATCCCAAGAGAATGAGATGTCTTCCACAGCATCAGAGGGAGATTTGGGTGGTAAAGAGTTCGCCGGTGTGGGACAGGGACCATTCGCAGTCAATGCTCCATTCCAGGTGGACGATGAGCTCTCAACTATGCTCCTCCAAGCCGCCGAGGCGGTCGGTTTGGAGGTGCCGCGTGTGTCTTCGGCCGATCTGTCTCAGCTGGATAATTGGTATCTGAGTTTTGTTTTTATCTCGGTGCCAGATCTTGGCGACCCCCGTACTCATCACACCTGGCCCCCAGCTCCTCTCTACCCTCGACGGAGGTGCAGTCAGGGGGTACGTCGATCTCACGGGCCGGCTTACCATGCCACTGGGCAGGCTGTTACCGCCCTGCATGCGATGGCCACGCTACAAGTGTATCAGGCCAAAGCACTCAAACTTCTGCACAAGGGTGCGTCTGATCAAGGGGCCATGCAGGAACTCCGTGCCACAACTGACTTCACCCATAAGTCACATCTAAGCGCGCAGGGAGTATGCCAAGCCCCCAGCGCCCTGCCTCAGACTGCTTGTCACCGAGGGCATCCCCCCGCGGCACCCAGTCATCCTGATCCATCAACGGCCTAAGCACACGATGCTAGGCTGGCCACGGGTGCGGGATGCCGCCCTTTCATCAGGGCCCAGCCGGGAATACCCGTAGCCCCAAGAAGCATCCCTGACATGGGCAGCCCGGAGGTGATGGTGATTGCTTCTCAAAAAAAAAACAAAAAAAAAAACAGAAGGGGCGGTCTGCCATACCTCTGGGCCCAGTGCCCCAAGGTCCCATCTAACCAGTTTTCTTGTAAGATGCGGACCCGGAGCCCTGGATCGCCAGCGCGGGTACCAGTGGAGAAGGTAAAGGCTGCTCAGAGCAGTCAGACTCGCACCCAGGACGTTCATCCTTCGGTGGCCGGTCCCCTCCCTGGTTCCCCACCAGGCTGCCCCACTGTAGGCATGGCTGTCACCAAATCCTTGATACCCCTGGCGACACGGTTAGGAGCCTAATTACAGCTCCTCAACCCCTCACAGTGGTTGATACGGACAGTGCGCCTCGGCTGTGTGATTCAGTTCACCAGGTGCCGCCCAGGTACAGAGGCATTCTCTATACCCCTGTTCATTCAGACACGGATGCCGCTGTCCTCCATGCGGAGGTTGCTGTCCTACTGGCGAAGGACGCAATCGAGCCTGTTCCTCCAGCCGAGATGAGGTCAGGGAGTCACAACTCTCACTTCATCATGCCCAGAAAAAAGAGCGGTGGGTTGAGACCTGTCCTAGATTTCTGAGCCCTGAATGAATCAGTCCCTTCTCAGAATGCCCATGCCGAAGCACATACTAAGATGCATTTGGCCCCAGGATCGGTCCGCAGCCATCGACCTGAAGGACGCATACTTTCGCCTTTGAGTTTTGCCTCGCCTCAGGCCTCCATCAAGAGGATTGGGGACCTTCAAGCTTTCTCTGTCGACGAAGAGTGCCTAGAGTTCGGCCCGGCTGACTCTCACGTAACACTGAGACCTCGGCCGGCTACGTGCCCAAGGTTCCTACCACACCTTTTCGAAGCCAGGTAGTGAAACTGCAAGCTCTGCCCCAGGAATAGGCAGACCCGGCCTTACAGTTGCTGTGTCCTGTATGCGCATTGCGCCTCTACATTGACTGCACCCCGAGCTTCAGACACTCCGAGCAGCTCTTTGGATGAAATGCTTTGGAGGTCAGCAGAAAGGGAATGCTGTCTCCAAACAAAGGCTGGTGGATGCCATCTCCCTGTCCTACTAGGGAGAGCCGTGCCCCCTAGGTCTGAGAGCCCACTCCACAAGGAGTGTTGCCTCCACCCCTGCGTTGGTGCATGGTGCCTCGTTAGCAGATAGGGCGGCAGGCTGGGCGACACCAAACACCCTCCACATAGAGGCTGTGTCTTCCCGTGTCTTAAATCAGAAGCGGGAAGACCGGCTGGTGTTGGCTTGCTGCTGTGCCTCTCAAAAGGTTTCCCGATGCCAAGACGAACCTCTTCCTCCTGCCCCGCAGTCCCAGCTGTGCTCCTCTGGACTTCCTTCACCAGAAGTTGTGGCTTTTATTATTTCCACAGTCAGCCAGAAGGCTGTGTTTCCCTTCACTTATATCCATATTACATCGATATAGTGCGTTCCTTTCAAAATCCTGCTTCAACTTTTTAATGAAATCTAAGGATAGAAGTTTGCATCCCAACGGGGCCTCCAAAAACTTGGCTCTCAGGGCGTTGGTCCCATATGTAACGTCTCCGTTCCCTCCTTCAGGGAACGTGGGTTACATTCGTAACCTAGGCGTTTTTAATATACTTTTAAGATTTGATATAAACTATAAAAGTGCAATATGAAAGAGAATTTTTCTAAATAGTGGGTCTGTATATATTAAAACAAAAAAAGTCAATGTTGGTTTAATTTAATTTCCATAGTGTCAATGACAACAAAAAGTAACAATGAAGATAATGAGTCGTTTGAGATTTTCCTTTCCTTTTTGAGTTGTTGAGATTTCCCAGTTCGTCTGAAGATGATTTTATTACACACACACAGGAGACAAAAGACACAAGGATTGAACACATTGTATATCTTTATTATTTTGAACCTAAAGGATACACAATTCAAAAATACTCAAGGCTTTGCTACATCTCAACTAACAACAGCACAAGATTTCAAAAATCTTTTTTTTTTTTCTGACAACAAATATAAAAATGGAAAAAGAGCAGACTTGTGACCAAACATAGCAGAAAACCAAGCTTTGGCAGGAATTCAGATGAGACATTTCACCAAATCATCTCAAGAGTCCAAGGTTTCGCCTCTGGTTAAATGCAAGCAAAGACACCAGCTAAAGCAAGTTGCAAAGCTCTAAACACCTCCATCCATTGAGAAACAGTGAGAATATTACAATGCGTCTGACAAACCATGGGTATTTGCTCTCATGAGTTATTTACATCGAGGTTCAAAGTAGGAACCATAACATTCTGTACATTTACAATATGTTCTTTTGCCATTTTATTGTTGGCCTATATCAATATTTCAATAATATGTTGTAATAGGTCGTACATAAAAATGAGTCTAACAAGTAGGGTGTCTGTTTTCATATTCTAACATGAGAGCATGTATGTATATTTTCTGCTGTTTCAGAAACAAAAGCACAAAACTCCCTGTTTTATCATGCCTTTCAAGATTGTTGTTACCTAACTACATAAGGGGCGTATGGATATTCTGCTTCCATAATGGGTCATTGACACTCACAGACATTGTAGGGAAACCGCTTGACAAGATTGCAGAGTCATGCCTTTGTACAAACAATAGTACAAACAAGTACAACAAAAATAAATATGAATAAATAAACATAATAAAATGAATGTAAGATTAAAACTAAGCAGCTAAAAAAATTAAACACTGGACATAAAAGAAACAAATGAGCCGGTGGAAATATTGGGGGAATAGGGAATTGCGTGATGCAGGTGGACGTGATGAAAAATCTTTAAAAAGCAGTGTGGAAAATCTCATTGGCTGTCTGTGTTGGGAGGCTTGACATCGTGTTGGGCGCTTCCAGCTGGAAGCCATGGAGAAACAGAGCGGGAGGTGGTCTGCTTGGCCATGCTGTAGTGGCTGATGACGGTGTAAAAGCGTCCGCGGCTGTTGGCGTCCTGGGCGGTGTAGTAGGCCTCCAGTGAGGCAGGGATGCAGCGCTTGTGCTGTTAGAAAAAAATTAGGAATGAATGTAGCAATGAATTTTGACTCCAAATTTGTTCAGTTTCAGCTCAAATTAATTCATGGCCTCTCTGCCCATAGAATCATAATGACATGACAGATAATCTTCACATATATATCATTCCATGATATATATATATATATATACACAATGAATCACAGACACATCAGTACAAACATCACCAACAAGAACAAAATTAACCAAGCATTTCTTATTCAGTTCCAAATACAAAGAATATTCATATCAAAAAATGCAGACAGGGACGATTCAGTATCACTTCAGCAATAGCACTTTGTCCCAGTAACGTACAATGGCGAAGGGAGGCGACGTGCAAGTGTGACTAATTAAAAATGCTCCAACTACATTAAGAGGCAATTATCGTGATTATCGTCATCTTGACTACAGAGACCGTCTCTGCATTTGATAAATAAAGTTTAATTCTCGTCATTATACATTA
>JAUMHP010000078.1:9603124-9645343 GCA_032361065.1 Enteromius trimaculatus | reverse complement strand
TTCCAAAACGTCATTTTAAAGCTGGCAATGGAGGCTTGAGCTGTTGATAGCAGACTAATGCAGTTAATAATGAAGTTATTAGAAAGAGAGCGAAAGAGACGGAGACACAGAGAAAGAGAAACCGAGAGAGAGAGAGAGCACTTGTATGAATTAGTGTGTCCCTCAACAGTGTTCTGAAGCACCGTCTCTAAACTCTAAGTCTGCTTTAAGATGCAGCGCTGTTATTACCTCGCTAGTGAGGAATGTCATGTGTAGCCTTTGAGTTGCTACACTAGGCTAACTGATCAAATCGTCAGGGCAGCGCAGACAACACGTTTTTGTGTTTTTGTGTGCGTAGTTAACTATGCGAAGTGATCTGGAACTGTAATGCGGTCAAGAGAGCTGCCCGGAACAACGTTCGCCGTGCGTTTCCCAGAAAATAATTGCACACCTTAGAACGTTCGTCAGCCAATCAGATTCAGATTTAATTATTTCATGAACAACAAATTATATATTAAAACAAAGCAGGTGTTGAATGAATAAGTTAGATCTATATATTAGGGGTGTAACGATACGCATATTCATGTTGAAAAATATAATGTTTTCAGTGCTACGCTCAACAAGGCAGCGCAAACGATGGGACAGGCTACGTGCTGACTGAACCTCCCACGCCAAACAGACGAAAACTAGAAACACGCACATTACAAACTATCCCCGCGGCATTCTGGTAGGCATTTCCAACAGATTCGAACAGGGCAAAACAATCGGTAACAGCGCAGATTTTAACGCAGGTTTTAAGAAAAGGCAAAATGTTATTGAGCCCTCCTAGCACTCCTAGCAAAGAACAGAAAGCACAACTAAAGCACAACAGCGGCCCGGGTGTTAAAGAACACGATCTGTGCTGTCTGAAGAAAATGTGGACGCTCTCATCTTTCTGAACTTATTTTTTTTTTTTCAAAATAATAAAAAAAAAAAAAATATTGAAACGGAGTTCCATAAAAATATATATATATATATATATTTTCTTACTATTTATAACTACTACAATACTACATTTCATTTTTTTTATGGGGCATTTGGTTTTGGTTATAAAGGAGGTTTTGTTTTATTTGCTGCTAAGAAAAAAGCCCAGAAGATATGTGAAGTATAGCTCCATTGTTGTTCGAAATAAAAGAAAAAAAAAAGATCATACTTTTATGTTAGTTTTAATAAAGAAAAATGTGAAAAAAAATGAATTTTTTTTTTTTTTTTTTTTTTTGCTGTATCGAAAACATACCTAACCGTGACACCACTGTGTCATATCGAATCGAACTGAGATTTTTGTGCACCGTTATATAAACACATACAGTATAATAAATATGTAGGTAGGCCTGTACTAAAGCTTATATTAAATGAGAAGAAAATGTAAATGCTTCCATTTAAAATTCAAGCTACTGTAACTAAACTCCAACTGCTTGGGAAACCTTCCAGCACACATTCAAAACAAAACACAGACAACTGTCAAAAACAGGTTATTCAGTAAACCTGACAATGTAATGCAAAACTGTGCTGCGTTCAGATTTTTCTCCATCACAACATGCACACAATGAAAAATTCTTCAGCACCCAGAGAAAGTGAAATAAGGGTAATGGACATAAAAATAGGTTTTCGGTGTAGATATTTATAACCTTATACTATGTTAAAATAAAACCATTTAAGGCATATGTGACCTTATATAACGACAAGTAATTAAGCCGAGCATGTAAACGTGTAACCTGTCTACATCAATAAGCGGGTGATATTTCTATCTGCAAAGACACAGACAAAAGAGACGAATGTGATTCTCCAGCAGTGGTGGAAGGTGAGATTAATCAGGGTTCAAACAGAGGAAAAGCCATCTGGTGTCATAAATCATCTCTGTCGTTGTGAACAGAGAACAGTGCGTCCCACAGGAGTTCAAATACACTGTCGCATTTTAACTTGACAAATGACTCCAGTAAATTGCCCAAGCTTTTCATTCAATTCTAATGGCGTCTCTGGCTTCACAGAATATGACAACTGCAGAAACAAGATGTGCGTGATGTAATACTGACCAGTAATGACATACTGGTTGATGTGGAAAATTCTAAAGTGTCCAAAATCAATATGGGTTTTTTAAGGATATAAACTTTAATGGATAGTTGAAAATCCTGTTACCACTACTCACAAGGCTGTAGCTAGGCTTTGAAAAGTAGTGTGTGCTACAGGTATAATAACCACCACAAATACAACTATAAACACTTTAAAAGAGACATGTATGTAGATGTTTGTGAAAAATATTTTTTGGAGGGATGACTATTTTCAAACTGTACCCTATTTATTGCATCAGAATTAGTTAATAGCTACTTTGCTATGGGGTGGATAATTCTATCAGCTGCTTAATATTCATGCAACAATACATAATACTCTCATAGTTTTCATTATTATTAATTTTGTATAGATGTTAACATTGTCTAGTTCCTTTTATAAATTGTTTTAGCATCACTCAGTGAAAATTCATTCTGAAACCTTCTACAGATTGGTGTACTACTGTATTTATATTCTCTCTCTTTTTTTCCCTCGCCGAATGTCATATCCTCTCAGTAATAACGTGTCCGTGTGATTTTTTGATTACTGTCAATTTAAGTATCCATGGTGCAGTGTTGCCAGATATTGCTATTAAATCAAACAAACAACTGAAAATTAAAAAAAAAAAAACAAATCTGGCAACACGGAGGATGTGCCCTGATTCGATGGCTACGTGCCTGATTAACAGAACCTTTCAGTTGTTAGAGTACTTTTACAATAGTTGCATGTCCTTTTCGGAGCTTAACGTTTGGACCCAATTTACTGATATGAAAAAATATTTAAACTATAGTATATATATATATATATATATATATATATATATATAAACAGATAAATTAAAAACATGACGGTGAGTAAATTCTGCAAGGATTTTAATTTTTGTAAATTAAAATTGTGGCAACATTATGTGTGCTTTTTGGTTGGTACTAAAGTGGAGACCTCATGTAAAAACCGGGGGCTGAGTGTTTCCAGCTTGCCTTTGGAGACTATAAAAACCATCACTCAACACGATCAATCACTCTGACAGTGACTGCCCCCTGCATTACCCGGGGTCACTGCTTGACAACATATGGTTTTGCCCAAACAAACGATTTGTCAAATTCAATGAATGGCCATCATCTGTAGGGGGATGCTACGAGCAATTCAGCTTAACTGCAGCATAGCATGGTCTCCAGACTTCAGGATGGGTGGCAATCGTCTCTGTTTCCTGGCACTCCCACATGATTGGGAACTTTATTTTGTCATCGAGCGAACAGCCAGTGACAATTTACTGCGTGACTTGGGAGAATGGATTGGCAGCGTTATACAAAAGTGGATTGTGTGCCCTCAAATGCATCTCTCTGCATGGCGGTCTCTTTTCTGTCAATGACAGGATGAGTTACAATGCACCAACAAAGGCATTTCAGCTTTAACGCTTGCAGACTTTCAGTATTTTAAAGGGACAGAAGGCATTTGCTAAATACTTTTCAAAAAGCATATTCTAAATGTTATCTTTTTGCACATGTTCTATCATAGAATTAATGGCTAACTATGGCACTTAAATATGGTATTCAGATGACTTTACACTAACTAAAAGGTAACAAGAAGTACCATGGTATTACCATTGACTTTTGTGTATGGTAACAGCAGTATTTTATTTCGTAATATGCAGAAACATAATGGATATGAAAACAGCAAGCAATTGCCTTTACACTAGGCAGAAGAAAATGCTATGACATCATCTGTTTTTAACACTGCATTATGGAATTGCCGTGTAAATACACTGGTACATAAAACATAAATGATTCCTGAAGCCAATGTACATGGATATGGTAAGCTTTAAATGGTTATTCCACGTCAAAATGGAAATGTTGTCATTAATCACTTACCCTCATGTCGTTCCAAACCCATAAAAGCTTTGTTTGTCTTCAGAACACAATTTAAGATATTCTGTAAGAAAACCAGGAGGTTTGTGACTGTCCCATTGACTGCCAAGTAATGGACACTGTCCAGGTCCAGAAAAGTATTCAGTATATAAAGACATCAGTGGTACAAGCGTAATGTTTTGAAGCTACGAGAAGCCTTTGGAAAGAAAGCAAAAGTAACAACTTTATTCAACAATTCAGCATTGTAGCATTGTGCTGGACTCAAACTGTGTACACTGTTCTGTGTCAGCTGTGCCACATGAATACAGTACGTCTTCTAAGTTTATTTATGCATTATCCATGTGTCGTGTCTGACACAGAACGGCATACACAGTTTGCGTACAATGATACTCTCGGTGAGGCTATGATGCTAAATTGCTGAATTAAGTTGTTATTTTTTGTTTTCTTTCCATAAAAACAGTATTCTTGGATTCATAAGTTATGGTTTTACCATTGATGGCAGATTAACTATTCAGACAAAGTCTTTCAGACTTTCCTGGACCTTGATAGTGTTCATTACTTGGCAGTCAGTGGGTCAATCCTCCTGGTTTTCAAACAAAATATCTTATATTGTGTTCGGAATGACTTTTTATGTTTCGGAACATTTTTCTTTCAGAATGGAATTACCCTTTAATTACCATTGTGAATATTGAAGACATAATAAAATCAAATTAAACAAATTAAGCCAAATAATGGAAATAGAATAATGTTTTAAATGTAGCCTATTTTCAAGAACACGCACAACTGTTTTTAAATTGCAAGTGTACAGCTTTAGGTAAAAAGTGCAATGAAAACTGCACATTTTAAAATATGCCTAATGTATTTCTGGTCTAATAAAAGCTTAACTGTGTATTAAAAGTGGTTTATTTCTCTCTCAGTCTGTCTGACTAGCTGCCTCCAGTGAAGCACTCTTTTTCACCCTCCTTTTTATTTCTTGCTCCCTCCCATTTTCTCTCTGGAGATGTTAAAATGGTAGGCTAAACAAGAGCCGAAGGGCCCAGCAGTGCAGTGTGGTTGTGCCAGGATGTGAGTGGTCCTTCAAGCGAGCACGTCTGCCGCTCACCCAACCACTCTCCTTCATTCTTATTCCGATGCACTCTCTCAGAGATGCCGAGACTGACGGGGCAGCATTTCAGCTCAATGTCCTCTATTTTTCTATCTCTCTCTTCCCGTCCCTCATGTCTGCTGTCGGCTTGACATTCATTCAGCTATGGGATGTGTGTCTGAACTGAGGATTGTGCAGCTATGTCTGAGGATTAGCTGGGTATCTGTTTGGCACTGCGCATGAAAATTTGTGTGTCTTTGTGTGTGCGGACGCTCTCCATTAAGAAGCTTTATTATTTTCAGGCAGATTATTAATTGGTTTGCAGCACTGCCTGAAGGTTCTGCAGGGGTGTATTCCTGGAGTTTGACAAGTTATTTCTTCTAAGAATGTATGCATGTGCTTGTCTGTTACTTCACTAATTTAAAAGCGTATAGAGCACAATTCATCAGCAAACATTCTAAAGAAAGAAAAGCATAATGATTTAAATACATTTCTAAAACAATGTTTCTGATTTAAAAGCGCCTAGCATAATCACTAAAAATATATTTGAATGTAATGGATCTGATATTTGAACTATTTCCAATAGAAAGTAGTTCAGGAGCTGTTTGGGGTTCCAATCACATGCGTATGGTGAAATTTTGTATCCGATATGAGCTTTGGGCGTATTAAGTAATTATTTCAAATTCTGCATCTAGAATGTATCCGACCGCCCAACCGGATATGATATGATTCCAAACCCATGAGCGAGAAATACTAATATTTTTCCACTTTAACATTATTATGTAAACACTGTTTTGTAAAATAACAGTTATGAATATTTATGACACATTCTAGAATGACTAAATCATTATTTGTGTTGATTCGCCCTCAGAATACCTACTACACGTTAAAAAATGCTGTATTATATATGGACACAACCAGCAAATGGGTTGTTTTGACCCAGCAATTAGGTTAAATGATTAACCCTAAATAGATAATAAACCAGCCACTGGGTCAAAACAACAAGTGTTGTATTTAACCCAGCATTTTTTGAAGGGTATGTATTTATCATACATCTTTTTACCATATGATAACAGTAAACCAAGGGCTTGCTTCATGACCAATTTTAAAGTTTTCAACTGCTACCATGAGGACAAATGCGACAATCGTATCCAAATTTCCCATCCTACTTTATCTGTCTCTGAATATTCTTTTTCACTATGTAACACTGATTAGTAGTTATGTAATTATTTCTGACCAACGATAAAGTAAATAGGCATGTGTTTAGTAAATATGTGTGGCACTTAGTATAGTTGTGAAAACAGAACCAAACTTATCCTTTTCCCTATATTATCTCTCCCAAAGCTTCCAGCCGACTGTACTAATAACAAACAAAATTCATATAGCCTCCCTTCTTAAATAAGTTGTCTTAATACCACATTTATTTTAACATGATATGTTAATATGTTCCACTTGGCTGCATACGACACTAAGAGACCGCAACTCTCTTTTGTTTTGAACATTTAATGAGGGGGAACATTCCTTCTTTACTTGCTGGTGGAGCTACGGCAGGGAATATGACAAAAATCCAACTGGGAGGCTTCACACAGCAGAGATAACCCTGCAGTACAGCTTTCTGTACTCCGAATGACTCATTCTAGGCAACAACCTCGAGAAGAGTTTCTTACAACAAGCTCATACAAGAATGCTCCGGTATGTTTCCTTCAGTACCTCAAAAAAATAACAAGCAGAAAGTTGAAGGATGATCTCAGGGCAGAACATCTAGATTATGTCTTTGGAAATTTTCTGAGTATGTCAAACGTAATATTGTTTTCCTAGAGCAGTGTGCTTTCATGACAGCTGACAGTTTCAGTCAGTGTCATTTAAGAAGGAAGTCAGTCTTTCAGCAATGTTTGCTGTCTTCTTCACCTGTCTCTCCAATGACCTTCACTGCTCTGTAAAACGTCCCTCCAGACTCTCCAACTCTGCATTAATGAAAACAGACTGCCAACATCTCTCTATCACCCAACTGCCTCTGGAACTGCTTGCAGGCTTCAATCCAAAAGGACTTAAACAAATTAATGACACTTAAAATAGAAGAGATCTTTAGAACATCTTTGTATTGCAATCCTATTGTAGTGATGCTTTAAAAACATGCTATGAAAAAACTGGATGCAACCTGTAAATGTTTTTGGACCAGTATGAATATCCATGCTGTTCATAGAAACCCCAGTGCATTAGACCAGCACCTATAACCTATCTTCTGACCAGCCATGTTTTTTAGCAAGCATGGAAAGTGGAATGCAAAGTCACCAAAGCTAATTTAAAAGAACTGACAGAACTAATTGCAAACATATCATTGTACACTAATTGTTAAATTTTCTTTCTATAAATCCGTACAAAAGAGTTCCAGCCATACCTTCAGCCTTTCAGAAACTCCATCAGTCACACTGATGGTGAACTCCTCCACCTTGGGAACCTTCAGCTTGGCCTTATTCTTCTGTTCCGTCTGATACTCGGTTCGTGTCTTCACCACCACCTGCGAAAAGAGTGTTTATACATCAAAACAGCTGTCAACAGTAAATTCCCTGAGGGTTTGATAACTGCACCATAAAGCCAGTAACTTACAATCAATAATAACCATAATCAGGTTAGGCCTTTCTCATGGTAGACGTCATGCTGGTTTTTAAATCGCTCAAAATCACTGATCTCACAGACATGGTGAGGTAAACAGGGCTTCCAGTAATGTTGTCATAATTGGCCTTACCAAAATCAAAGCCTATTCCCACAACAGCACTCAAGCATGGCAAATCAGACTGGGTAGATCGCATTGCATCCCAGATGATAAAAAAACCTACTTGAAATACAAACTGATTATCAAAAATCTAATTTTAATCTGGTTTCAAACCACAAAAGTATGTGGTTTAGGTAGGGTTTATAAAAACTGGACTTCAAGCATTCAAATTTCAAGTGGATTCAAGTTAGACATGCCAAAAAACATATTTAGTGAATCGCAATCTGGTGAATTTCTCATCCTGTCATTCAAATTAAATTCCAGCTAGTGAACTAAGAGGACACAAACTCGAAACTTGAATTGTGCCCAACCCTCGCTGAAGGTGAGATGTGTGGTAACAGATGGAGGAATGACAACTCTAGATGATTGCGTCTCAGTATTGACCTCGGTTTCTGTCACCTTGCTTTTTAGAAACCCTGAGGTTGATCAAGTCTAATGCCCTGTAGACCACTGGATGAAACTCAACCACTTGTCATGAACTCTGCAATTACTGCTTATCTGTCTCCTTCCCAAACCCTCTGACATTTCATTTTCCCCTTGAATAACCATCTTGTCTGCTTCCATTTCTCTCTCCTTCTCTTGAGCTATGTGAGGCACTCTGTTATCGCTGGGATTGTTATTCCATTTTTCCACTCCCCCCAGAATGCAACCTCTGCCTCCAGGCAAGGTTGCGCATTGTCTTTTTTGCTGCTGATTCAAGCCATCGATAGTGTCGACACCAGGGACTACTCTGGACCGGACTAGATTGATCCTCTCCAATATATGTGTTGTACCGATATGCTGAGATGACAACCCATTTGATTAAATAAATGCTTTGAATAATGATGAGATAGTGATAACATGCAGCTTGTGATTTGCATGCAATTAGCAGATGATGAATCTGGTAGTCCGATGATAATGGAGTGGTTTTGAGATTCTGGAAAAGAACAAGACAACCTGGCCAAATGCTTCCACATGTAAGTTCTCCTTGGAAAACAGACTTAAAAGCCGGAAAAAAAAAAAATTAAAAGAGCATTTGCAGTGGACCCAAAAGTAGATGCAATGCTTGCAATATTAGTTACATCTCAAATATCAAAAAATGAAATCCACATTTTTTGTTCTTCAGTTATGGTGTCAAACGACTGACAAAAACTCATTATTGTATTTTTTATTGAATCTACACACCTCATTACAGTAAATAAACCTAATTCTTCAAAGATTGTGTTCTTAACTTGGCTCATGTAAAATAAATAATTCTAAGACAGCTTTCAAATAATTTGCAGTCATTACTGCCTGATTGCTATCTGCAGACCTCTAGAGAAAGATAATGATTTCCCGCAGGGCTGATCCTTGTCCTGCTTAAACACTTTAATGTCAGCATGAAAAATTAATGGTTATTACATTGTCTAAGTTTAGGTGACAGAATTGCATCAAGTGTATGGATTACAGCAACTTTTGCTGATTTTCTCTGCTTCATACTTTCCTTTCAACCATGCAAACTTTACTTTTGATTTTTACAATCTCTTACAGTAAGTATTAAGTTGGTACCGCACTGGCTTCAGCATTATTAATTAGTAACGTAAAAAAAAAAAACAGTGCTTATCATTAGAGTTATCAAGCGTCTTCAAATCTATGTACTACTGAACTGACTGATATTATACATGAAGCTATAATTAGTCTTAATATCTTCTTTTCAAAATATAATTACGCAAATTTGAACAAAATGCTTTTAAATAATTTGTACAAGACAAATTCAGTCATCTTTCTGACTGAGGCTCAGGGCCATTCTGTAAAATTACCATTCATTTTCATCTTACAAGAAAATTTCATAATTACAACCTCATTTTTGGTAATCAAATAAGAACTATATTGATGCATTATGTCATGTAATCAGGGCAGGATCATTGTCCTGCAAGGCCTCAGAGCACTAAATGCCTTTATCCAAGATATTTTACAGAAAATAAAACCAGTATTTATCCACTTCATATACAAATTTTTGCCTATACCACTCAAAATTGGAGCTAAAATTTGAAGCTGTAAAATTATATATTTACGCTTGTTTTCACAAGAGATGAAAAAAAGCTCACCGGGCGACATAGACATGTTAATAATCCAACACATCCTCTTCACTTCTGAGCTGGCATTAAACAGAGGATGCAGCCTCCATATGTCATCTGAGATAAAAGATAAATTGGCTTTTTCTCTTTGACATGCAGGCCAATAAAGGATTGGGGAGAGGGGGTGGGCGTGGGGTACTCAGGCTTGCGTGGAGGGCTGTGCTCTCCTTAAAATATGAGAGCGTACCCTTTTGTGACTGGCTTGTGCACAGGTTTGGGCAGAGTGACAGGCCACTTCAGTTAGCAGGTGCAAAGAATGATTGTGCCTTCCTCAGCAGAATCCCAAATGAGGGCTGAAGCACCACTCACAGAAAGTGTCACAGCTCGCACCCTAAAGCAACTCAACCTTAAAAGCAGAGGATTGTAGCGGCAAAACAGTCAAAGGTTACCATATTAAACAAAATACAAGTTAATACATGAGATAAGGTTAATACAAGGTAATAATAAGGTTAATACATCTGTATGCTTTCTGGGCATCAGTACCATTTGACATTTTGCTATGTGACAATACCTGTAGGTGAAGGTTTTTTTTTTTTTTTTTTTCTGACCTGACAAGAGGCTGGGTAATGCACTATTATATAAGACCTGAAGAACAATGTTCCTTACCTTGTCTGGGGCTTGGTACTGAAGATTAGTAACATCCAAGGGCGTGATGAGGGGGACGTTCTGAAAGCCGTCCTCAACGCTAACAGCTTTTGCTCCTTTGTCTTGTAGATTACTCCCCAGTTTAACCATGTTTAAAAGATTATTTCACTTTTCACCAGCCTATAAATGTGGAGGATTAAAAAAAACACTTGTAAAATAGCACTAAAATATGGCTCCAAGTCAAATATCTACCACCTTTAATTATAAAACAAAAAATCTATACACCTCTGGCACATCAATAAACCACGCAGAGCTCCATCACACCTTATAAATCAAAGAATTAGGTAAATACCTCGCGCGTGTCTGCCTGATGTCAACCCGAAAGCTTCAAAATACACAAACGTTGCGTTTGTAAATTAAAGTACAGGCTTGCGCGTTGATCTTTTAAGATGAAAGAGAATAAATACACAGCACAGCAGAACTCTACAGCCTAAAATCCAGGTCCCGAAACATCAGCCACAGAACAAATAAAGCATCCGCGCCCCTTTTATGGCTGGTTTACCAGTCACAACAATTTATCTCCCACCCAAACACAGCACGCACCAGATGAAAAGATGTTTTCAAACACGTACTCACCGAACGCGGTCAACTTTCACGCTTTAAACGGCCTCAAAGACAGTTTCAATTCGGCTTGTTGATGAGGGCAGGTGGAGCGTCGAGATGGAGATGCTGTATGTGTGTGTGTGTGTGAGTGAGTGAGTGAGTGTGTGTGTGTGTGTGTGTGTGGCGCTGATGCGAGAGATGCAGATACAGACGGCCTCGCGCAGCATCCGAACCCTCGCTTACACTCAAGCCACTAGGGGGGATCTAAAAGAAACCCTACATTTGTTTTGCCCGACCCTTAGAAAGCCTGAAGCTCAATGCCTACCCACACCAGCTGACTTGTTTGCCATCTAGTGAAAAACCGAGAGAAGTGCAGTAGCGTTTGCAGTCAGGTTGCATTTCAACATTTTATTTGTCCAATAAACATTATGAACAGTATTTATAACAGGCCATAGTTCTGATTATAGTCTGGAGTTCCGATTCTACAGTCGCACAAATAAAATTACTGTAAACGCACACCTAGGACATACATTTTGCATTAATTTGTCAAGTTTGTTTGGCAAGCTTAGGGGGTAATAAATAATAAATTATGCATTTATGATCATGAATTATAAGTAATATCATTTGTAATAAATTTTAACTAATAATTGTAATTATTAGTTGTCTATTAATGTGACAACATTATACACACAAAAAGACACCAATACTTATAAATTGCATGTCTTAGCAATAACATAGATATAAAAATTAAAAAATACCAAACAAATATACAATACTGAACTGATTTGTCACTAATCATCCAATCAAATTTTAGAGACACGAAGAATAGTATTTGCTCACAATATATGCTGTGCATACCCACCAATTTAGACCAATTAACACATATTTAGTTATATCATAATTAATCAGGCCTACATAGCCTATTTATAACAGTGTAAGTAGTAAGCCAATTGAGAATAAAGAATAAAATTCTTATATTTTCGGTGTTTAATTTGTTTTTCATGGCACCAACAAAGCAACTGCTTTTTACTAACTCTAATAAGTTTGGCCTACTAAATAAATTTGCATACACAGGGCCTATTCATTATTATCTCCAGCCACAAGGGGGCGTGAAGCATTACATTTTCACAATGTCTGCCATTGAACTTATAATTATACATTCATGTATAGCACTCAAGGCACCCATCCCAATTTAAAAATGATTGTAGGTGAATGGAGTGTAACACCAACCGTGATGTTACTCAAGAACTACACACACAATACCTTGTATAAAAAGTACACTTTACTGTAGTCTCTCCGCCATTTAATAAAAATGTATAATGTAATACGTTTGTATTTAAATACAAATAACACAATTACATTTCTGAAAACATTACATTCAGTTTACATTTAAGTAGACATAATCATTAAAGTGTTGTACTTATGAAAGGCTTAATTTTCTTTTTTAAATGCATGCTGTGCTTCTTTGGGATGCCATGCAGCAAAAAAAAAATAAGCAGGTTTTCTCGTCATGTAATTCCTGCTAAAGGGTGTGGCAGTGATGTCACACGTCATGCACAGCCTCAACTGATAATCAATCTGTTTATCATCCAAATAATTCCAAATGAGTTCTGTGATTGAAAGCTCTCACCGCGATCTACATTTCCTGCCCCGCAGTCTCATGGGAAATAAATAATTAGACTGTGACCTGACTACACAGAGTACTCAACCTTTGTTTCCAGAGTCTGAGACGAGGATGATCTCATCTCACTCTATTATTCTACAGATCCTGTAGCTGGAGAGATATAAGGGAGCAACTGAGGCATGTTCAGTGTTTTATTAGGGAGGATCATCTTCATTACCTCAGCAAGATGGCATCGACCACTGTGAAACAGTGCCACCCTGATCTATTGCAGTTGATGAAAACGTCACCTGTAAAATTATAAACTGCTGATCTCCTGTGGAGTATAAAGCGAAAGAAGCCAAGGATTGAATTAGTGGTGATAAAATCAGATTTGTGTTCGCCGAATTGAAAAATTGTGCTATCAGGCGTATACATTTCCCCAATCTGACATCTGGTTTTGATTCATCTCTAAGCATGTTCAATCTTTTTTTGTTTCTGTTCTTCTCATCTGGATGACATTTTCTGTTTTTGGGGAATATTGTATAATTGATTAATTAATACACAAAATGGAAAATCCACATGGGTGTCAAATACAGTTTATACGTGTATGAACAGAAGACCAAATGTAATCCAAAGAACAAATAATGCGCTTACAAGATCAAGTAACAAAGAACCAAATTTCCAATAGAACCATTCAGAGACAGCAGATGGTGCCAGTGAGAACACGCTAAATTAGGACATAAAACCTCATGATACAAAAACAAAAGAAATACACCCAGCTAACTGAAGCAATGCAAATGGATTCAAAATTCAGTCCAAAACTGGCAGAAAATCCAGAGGTTGGAATTCCTATTGGTCATTATGATTCATTTGAGCTGTGAGCCACAGAATAAAAACATTCAAATGAATTCAGAGCAGCATCTGCCAGAATCTACAAGTGAAGCGCGTACAGAGAATATCCAGAAATCCAGACTATTTCAGGCACTAATAATGCAATAAATACAGGAGAGGCAGCATCTTGTCACAGTTAAGTTTTATTCATTCAACATTTCACATTACAAATATTTAAAAATTATGCATATTGTTATAAATAGTTGGCTGCAAACAATTAAATAACATTAGATTTTTCTTTTTGTTTCACTAGCACTTACAGACCAACTCCTAGAATATGGACATTTCGTATAACATAACTTAATTAGAAAGAAAAATACAAAAATAGGAACTTATAAAGTGAAATGACAATAAAAATTAAGGTGATATCTTAAGTAAAAAATGCTATTAATAAATACAACAACCTTCCCATACACAGTTAAAAACTATTGAAATTTTGCCATTAAGTAACATCGTTAACAGACAGATATTTAAATATTTATTTTCCTTCAGAAAATGTGAACCATATATTGTGGAGCACAATATAGCAATTAGTAAAAACTAGACACTTTAACATATTAAAAGCTTCACCTCAAAAATATAACAAAAATCTGATCAAAATTATAAAAATTAATTATACATTCCAATTAAAAATATACCAATAAACAGCTAAATACATTGTTGACCTAATAATTACAATGCAATCAATCACAGTAGCTTGAAATAAACAAAATAAGCAAATGAGCACAAAACCTTTAATGTTTTAAAAATAACTTCAATTATTTATATTAGTACAAATAGTTTGATTTCTTTTCTTTTTTACAAACACCAGCATGAAAAGGATTACAATAACAGTAGAAAATGACTGTGAAAAACATATTAACATCTTCTTTAAATGTCGGCAATTAAAAATGGCATTAAAGAATTACATTGCAAAGAGTCTTTATCTGGAAAAAGTTCAAAAAAAGTATTGCACATAACAACTCGAAGTTAACTTGCAACATTTACCACATTCAAGTCTTAAGTTCCCCTTCCTCCAAACGGGTTTTGATTTACTTCAAACAGACAGTGGGGATGAAGTTCTCAAGTCTTTTCAACAGCGTACTAAAGAAGATGCTTTCGTCCTGCACTGCAAATTCATCCAATGACATTTAGAGTTCTCTTCTTTTTTTTTTTTTTACGCGTGTGTGTGTGTGTGTGTGTGTGTGTGTTTCCTCTGTGCATCCTATCGATACTGGTTTATGGGGAAGGCATAGAGAATAACATGGGAAGGGTGCAGGGTGTGGGGTGGCCTTAAATGAAAGGTTTAGAAACATCTGGTGCACAACCACAACAATTAATTTCAATAGCTAATTCATGTACGTCTTTTTTTTTTTTTTTTTTTCATCATGCATGCTAAGGATTACAATAGGAACTAGTTGGCAGTTCAAGAATATATATTTTTCAAATGTTAAAATATCTAAACATCAAACATCCATTCTTGTGATACGAGGATCAGCCTAAACATGAACCAGATTTAGCATTCTCCTTATATTATATACGTTTATATTCCAGCTATGGAGAGGAAACCAAAAAGACGAGGTTATCTTTTAGCCATTTTTGCGCAATATTAACATGAACGACAACGTGTTCTTTCCATGCTGCTGTCAGATCATATCCGAATCTAGGGTTGCCATTAAATTCTAGTGTACAAGAGCCAAGACCTTAAGCAATATACACTCTGATCTCTCCTCTGCAGATTTGTCGCGTCAACACAAGTGCGTGCTTAGTTGTAAAGATTCCTCAGCACTGAAATGTATAAAAAGCATAATTGAAAATAAAATATATTAAATTCACGCAACTATTTTTTTTCTCTTTAAATGAAAATTTCCATATATGCAGATCTCTCAGTAACAAAAGTACAAAAGCTACCTTTCACAATGTGAAAAATTGAGGTATTGCAAAAAGGAGTTTTTTTCCATTTTGTGAAAAATGTGCCTAAAATGACTGTTGAAAAAAAAAAAAAAAAAAAAAGTATTTAGAAAAGTAGTGCATAATAAATGTTTATATGTGCATGACAAAATAATTTAGCTAGAAAACACTGTACCAAAAATCAGCAGGCCATGTATAAAATAATCATCTTTTTTTTTTTAAACAGCAAATTCTTCAAAAATTGTTTAACTTCGAAAATGTTCAACCACCACACCCACCAGCTCACGTGACGGCGAGAACAGCTGACACGAGGATAAATTTCTCACTAGTGTATCAAGTCTTAATTGATCACTAACTCCCTGACTTTTTTTGTTGGTTTTTTTTGCGCTAAATGCCGTAAATCTACCGAATTGGATGGTGTAAACTCCTGACCGTGCGACTCTTTCGGTTGACCTTTGGGTAGACTTGCGAAAAAAAGGTTCAGTGGTTTTCACTAGTGTTACTAGGACTTTAACTGCATGCGGATCGATTCAAGGCCAATCTTTGGTTTGCTGGAGCCCATCTGGTCTTTATATTGAACGGGATGAGGACTGGGTCGGGTTCGGGGAGGGGGGTGGGGGGTTATGGGGGATAAACAGCCAAAATGAAATCTGCAGGGCAAAAGAAAGGAAACGGTCGTGGATCGCTAGCTACTACACAGCCATCTTTGGTTCCCTAATGTCTGAAAGTAAAACCTTTTATGTTTCAGGTGAGCGCTGGGGGAAGGAGAGATGCATGGACTACCTTCAGTTATGCTTCACACTTAGGCTGAGCGGGCACGGCTGCTGCAGGACAGGAGGTACATTGTTCGATCGGTCTTCCTCCCTTCTGAGTAGCTTTCACTGCTGTTCTGCTTGTACGTATACACCTCTTTTTTGGGGGGGGTGTGGGGGGGGGGTAGGCTTCAGGGGGCTGGGGAAAGTCTTAGGAGACATATATTGCGAGTTAAAAATGAAAACGAAGGCTTGCCGCTAACAGCCTGAGAGAACGACGGCTGCTTCTTGCTAAGCTGGACCAGAAACTAAATCCAAGTTCCTTGCACTTGAACCAGCTCGCAGGCAGACTACTGCAACTTTAACAACATACATTCCCCACTAGGATGCTGAATCTCGAATTCAAAACAGGAAGTGACAGAGCAGATTTTCTCAATGTGCCGTTTGCTGATGTCATTTCCTTTTTTTCTGTGGTCCTGGGGGAAAGGGTGAGACCAGCTTGATTTTTTTTGTTGTTTTTTTGTTTTTGTTTTTTTGATATATATATATTCGACTTAAAACTAGCAGCTAAGCTTGAGGTATTAGTTTTCTTGCATGTCACAATGGAGATCAAATCCAGACAGCTGTTGTGGAATCAGTTGTTGTCATCAAGAAACATTAAAGATTAGCATGGTCTTAAATTACAAAGTATAAAAACAAACCAAAAAAAAAAGAAACAGAGCGTCGAGAGAATTCACTTCTGTTCTCAAATCCCAAGCTTTGGTTAACAACTGAGATCTTACACCACACATCTGCACTCTGGGTAGCAAACAAATAAGTGCACTCTTCCCGCACCTTCTCTTTTCACGTTTGCTCCTTCGCCTTTTCTGATTAAATTAAAATAGGACGTAATACTTCCAATCGCAATGTTAACAAAAAGCCAATTCTAAAGTCATGCAGATACTTACTGACAAATTATACTAATACTCAATATATTCACATCTCTGTGCACGTGAAAATGAAATATAATGGAGTTATAAAAAAATAGAGAGATGGATTAGACATTTTCTTTTTCTTCCTGAATCTTTTTTTGGATACACATCCATTTTTTGTAATATATTAAATGACAAATTAAAATCATATTTTTTTTTTTGTCTGTCTTTTTTAAATTAAACTAAAAAGGAACCAGCAACAGAAAAGTGCATTTATTTAGATGATGATTTTGCGACTCCTCCTAGACTACTCTCCCCCTCCTCTCTTTCTCTGTCTTCTCCTGGCCTACCAGCTTTAGTTCCAGCGGAAGGAGATGTGGCGAGGTCTGTCGCCGCCTTCCTTGACCAGAGGCTTGTGGAACTCCCGGCCGGCGCGTGAGTGGATGGCCGCCCAGCAGTATTCACAGTAATACTGGAGACAGGTCACGTTAGCGCAGAAGAAAGGAGCGAACTTGCCTCCGCAGCGAGTCCCCTGACATTCATCGCACAGCTGGTCATCCAGGACGTATGGCTTCACTTCCACCTGGACCGAGAAAGATCAGTAGACTGTTACAGCACTGTGACATTATTACTGTATGAACAGCTTCTACTCAAGTTCTCTTGTAATTCCTAATATTCATAAAAAGTAAAACAGCAAATATCGTAATATTTTTAAAAATTAAAGATAAATGAAATGTCAGTTTTTAATTAGTTTTAACCCCAGTAGTATCTTTGTTTATAAGCTTAATTTATTATCTTGTTCTGGGTCAATCGTATACTAACTAGTATTAATAGTGTTAACTAGTAACAAACAATATAAATAAAATAATAATAATAATAATAAAAGATACTGCTAAAAAAGGCATGAAAATCAAGAAAATTTGGAAAAAAACAGTTTTTAATGCAGATATTCACAATTTGTGCCCTTCTCTGTGTTTCCATCCAGTGCTTTTTTATGCATAATTTTAAAAGGAAACATAGCTATTGTCATGAAAATAATAAAATAATGCAAAATATTTTTTGACAAGTTTAATGGGAGTAACTTATGATAACCAGAACCTAAATATTTGTCCCTTCAAGAAGTCCTGCATTAAAGAAGCTGTAACTGAATGTATGCAAAACACGCATTTGTTCATCAGCCTAAAACATGCTGCAATGTCACGACTAGTGTTAGAGCATAGTCCAAAACCACTTTTTTGAGGCTTGCTGGATCAATGCCATTTCATGGAAGGGGAGCGTGCATGTGTATTTTTTGTGGAAGTCAGCACTGACCCGTTTATCGATTTCTCCATGCTGCAGTTGTACAAAACGAGCACTGATAGCAGCAATGTAGCTCTGCTGATTAGAGAAGGCGACCCGCCCTGCTCCCTTGGGGTACTTCAGCTCAGGGTCTGTGTCGATGCCTGCGTAGCACACTCCACCATACAGCCTGTCCATGATCATCGCCAGCTCCACTGTCAGAAAGAAAATATTTAATGCTTTAGAAACACACACCAGACTGCATAATTCGTTCTACATTTTCATGCTAAAATAAAATGGCAACTCCTGATAAAGCTACTGTGAAAATAGCTTGTAAAGCTACAAACGTTTTGCAACCCTTCTGATCAAGCAGCTATACTAACAAGATAACTGAAAGCTACTTAAAAGAGCACAACTTCTTAAATATGTCTCAACAAAGTTAGTTTTTGTTCTCCTAATAACTAAAGGTACAATACAAATTTTTGCTAGCAAAGAATATGGTTAGGGAGCCACTAAAATAGTGAATGCAATTCCAAGGCAGCTGGATTGACTTGTTTCTGGCACAAAATAACCCTGGCTACACTGAATCCGTATTTTAGTAATCATGCATTTAATTGCAACCAGTCACTTAAAAATCACTCCATACCTGCACGAAGCGGACGTGGCACCCCACCCACAAATATGGTCTTCCTCGGGTCCAGAGGCTGTGATCCATCCATCACAAAGTCACTATCATTAAGATTCCACGGGCGAATCTGGACCTGTTACAAAACCACAAGTCAACAAAATAGCTGAAAAAATAATCCACAACAGATAGCTAGATTTATTTAAAGTTCTAATCTGATGAAAAGTAAAAAAGAACTAACAAGGACAAATAATGCTCAATATGCTTTGTAAACGCAGCTGATTAAGACATAAAAGGAAGAAAATTCGGTAACACTTTAACTAAGCATTAGTTAAGCATTAATTAATGGTTAATTTATTCACAATTAAGCATTAGTTGGGCAAAAACACACTACTAATTAATGATTAAAATGTTAGGTTAATCATTAATTACTAGTGTGTTTTTGCTCAACTAATGCTTAATTATGAACAAATTAACCATTAATTAATGCTTAACTAATGCATTATTTTGGACCCCTTTTGGATTCTGAAGTGTTACCGTAAATTCAATATAAAAACTGAGGTTCATCCTTACAGGCTTGTCTTTAATGGTGGGGCTGGAAACACACAAGTAGAGTTTTCCATCCTCCTCGATGCAGGCATCGATAAGAGCTTGAACAGAGCTCTCATCTTGAAACAAGAGGAAAGCGTAACCTTTGGAAAAAAAAAAATTCACAATTAGCAAGCAGTAGGAATGGTAAAAGAACTGATTTTACATAACACACACACAATACCAAAACAACCGTCTTTAAACATAATCCGTAAGGCATAGTTCACCCAAAAACATATTTAAGAAAACTTCAGAGATCTCTGTCCTACTGAAAGTCCATTGCAACAAAGCTTCAAAAACTAATCCATATAAACTGAGTGGTGAAGAGTTAGAGGTTGTTTTATACACCAAACAAATTCAATTTAGGCTTTTATTCACATATAAAATTGATTTACGGGTCGAGCTTAACAGATAAAAAGTGATGCCGTCTCTTCAGGAGACTTCATCGCTCGGTTCATATGGATTACTTTTTAAATTGGAACAGACTTCCACTGGAGAGAAAAATCTTTCCTTCACTTACATGACAGAATTGTCATTTTTAGGTGAAATATCCCTTTAATTCAGTACTCAAGCACTCTCATGGTGATCAAGCCAGCCACAACTATAATATTGGAATCTGCAAAATGGTTTAATAATGGCCTGTAAAATGCCAACATGCTTAGCTCACCTTTCGGGGGAAAGTATGACTTGCTCTCTGCTTTGTGAGGCCAGTCAACAAACAGGTGCCCAAAACGGCGAAAACTAGCGGTTATCTCATCTGGAAAAGATAATATTGCAGATAAGAGCTAGCGGCTATCGTGGACGTGGTTCCAAAGCCAAGAATGAACCTTGAAACCTGTTTTTGTTTTAATAAGCAGCAGTGTAGAGGTCACCCTAAACGTGCGCAATACCTTCGTCTATGTCAGGGGGGAGGCCACCCACAAAGACTTTGCGAGAATAGCGCTCCACCCTCTCTCCGTTCTGGTGAGGGAAGCAGTGGGGGGAACCCAGGCCGGGCAGGCTCTGATCACCTCTCTCCTCGTCTGGGAAGCCATCTTCCATCGGGAACAGGGATGAGTGTCCTGAGGAAATGGGAGAAGGCAGGAATTATTATCTGTGCCTTTCCCAGTGTTCTTGCACCACAGAGTAAAACAAATTACACCGTAAGATTATTCTGAGCCCAAGAAATACTAAGACAGACAATTGCATCATCTTGGTTGTGCAATTTCAAAAGCATAGGGATTTCTGAATTATGGCTACTGTGGTTCTGTAATCAAATAAATTATAGCCCACAGTTTTGGCCCAATGATAAAACTGCTTATTTTAATACTCCACACAGAGATTTGTGTTAAAGCTTGGATAACTACACTACTGTTTAAATGCTTAGGCATACGTTTCGAAATCTCTTATATGCTCACCAAGGCTGCATGAATTTGATCAAAAATACAGTAATCATGTGAAATAGGATTATGATAACTCTTCTTTTTTATATACAATTAACATTTCTGTGGTGGCAAAGCTTAAATTTCAGGAACAGTCAATCATTCCAATGTGATTATTCTATGCTCAAAATTACTATTCAATGCTGAAATGAGCCGTTTCGTTATATTAAATTCTTTTTGTTCAGGATTCTGTAAATTAAATGTTTAAAAGAACAGCATTAAAAAAGTCTTTACTGACGCTTTTAATTAATCTAACGGATTCATTTAAAATATTGTTATGTATTGTAATATTAATAATATTGTTAAACTTAACAATAAGGTGTCATTTGTTAACATTACTTAATGTATGTAACTAACATTAACAAACATGCATTTATTGCATTATTTCTTTAAATAATGAACCGTAATCAAAATATCTGTGTGAATGTAGGATGGGTTATGTTCATTGGCCAAATTTATACTTAAGCAGTAAGCTGTGTGTTGCAGATTTGAATGGGGTTTTGCTTTGCGTTGTGCCTGTAAAACTCATTCTTACAATTGAGTTTGAGAGTGTTTTGTCACAATATATTTTAATGTAAGTGTTAATGACTAGAACATGATCATGTAGCTCTGCTCTAAAGCTGCAGTATTAACAGAGCGAGGGCTGGAGGATGTAGTATTAGTCCTCTGGCTCAAGCCGCTCCAGCAAATTTCCTCCTGACGTGACAGAACACAGGCCTGAGCTGCTTTACAAGACTTTATGTAATGGAGTTAGTCACAACTGTGGCCTGGATGTGTGTATGCGTGTGTGTGTGTGTGTGTGTGTGTGTGGTTGCCCGAACCACAGAAAAGCCCAAATCAAATTTAATCTTCACCAAACGTACAGCAGGAAAGAGGCACACAATCGATACACAAATGGAAATGAAGGCTGCACGTGTACATGCAAACAATTAACAATGCCCCAAAACATGTCATGCAGATACTGGATTAACCCACCCATAATTATTTGAAAGTCTTTTTTCATTTTACTCATTGTATTTATTAAAAGTTGTCTTTACCTCGTCGCCTCCCATAATTCCTTGCTGCGTGTAAAATAAGATGATCACAAGTAAAGCAACACATCCCCAATGAAAATGTGAATTCTCTGACTTAAATAATTTTACACTTTTAAAAACGTGTTGAAAAGTATGTGTCATTTCAGAGCTTCTTTCAGAAAAAATACAGTTAACGCAATTACCTGGATTTGTTGGCCACGTGCTTAAACACTGTTAACAAGACTCGTGCAAATAAACTGTCTAGATTGTCTTGGCTCAGTGACTCAAGAAAGGATTGGTGGAATGTATTTTTAAGGACACTCTTGTGTGAATCAACCAACCGAAAACGGGTCTTAATTCGAAACAACCCTTGCCAACCGTCTACTCACTGGAAAAAAAGGATACCCGACAAACTTTATTTTCAAAATATATATTTTTCACATCTATATAAAGATAGAAAGTGAGTATTAGCATGTGTGATAGCATTTCTAAACATCAAGTGAAACCGGTCCAGCTATAGGTTTCATTTCATCAAACATACTGAAGATAAATACTTCTATTTAATAAAATACATGTTTTATTGGTGCATGTAAAAAGATGATATTTAAACAATACTCCACCTTTAGTTTCGTTAAAATAAAAAAGCTTGGCAAATGTCACTTTTTATTTACATTTTACTTTGTACATGAAACAATTTATGGCTATGTAGAACAAGTTCATCTCATTCAGATAATGTTGTTTTAATATACATATTTTTAGCTAGCCCTATTTGAGTAAGGGAAATGTTCTAACTTCTCAAACCTCTATGAAAACATGGGCTATAAAATCCTCACGGACCATGTTCATTCCATCCTAAAAAAGGGGAATTTTTTTTTTTTGCACAACAGTACAAGATCATGCACACATATATATTATGACATAACTTTACACTAAAGTACCGTGAAACAATTAATCGTGATTACTAGCATTCAAAATGTTTTGTTTACATAACGTGTATAGTTCTGTGTATATAAACATACAGCATATATTAAAAATATTTACATTTATATATTTAAATATATACATATATTTCATATATCAATTTTACATATTTTTCTTAAATATATACATGCCGGTCTGAGCATGTAAATACACATAATAAATATATACAGTATACACATTATGTTATGTTAAACAAACACTTATTTTGGATGCAATTAATCACAATTAATCATTTGACAGCACTTACACATTACCCATATTTAACTACATACTATTTTTGTCTCATTTTATACATTCATAAATATATTTGCATTTCCCCATGTTTCAAATGCATTTAAAGAGAACGTTACAGTTAAAAAAGAACCAGTGAGACAAAATCGCCCAAAAGTTCATCTTGCTGATTATTTAAACACACAGCTTGGGCCTGTCCGGCCACCAGAACATAAACCAATAAAATGCATATGCGTACCATTTATGGGCAAGGGGCTGTCTCCTCCTGTATGGGTGAATCCGAGGCGACCTTCGAGAGAGGAGGGTATAAATCAGCTGGATGCTTGGAACGACATACAGCACATTTAAATCCACATGTGGTAAGATTATACACTGTAGCCTGAGTTTTCCATTTGACAAATTACACAATCACTCAATAAAAATGGCCAAAAAAGTATTAATTACGTCACTCGTTTACTTTTTGGATGACCACCCACTACCCGTCAGAATCACAGAATACTCTCCCGGATCCAGATCACTTTCATTCTCAAGCTCAACTCAGCCTTATTCTGCTTCCAGTAGAAGAATGAGAGGAAACATCAAAGCAGCATGGCTGGTATGGATTGTTTCTCTATGTGGTGTTAACATGGTTCTGGCAGCCCCCTCCTTCTACTGTTCAGAGCAGTCTGGTGGCCAGGGCCGGCACACCATTTTGTTGCTTTAGCGAGAACAGAGAGCTCTTTTACAGGCAAAGGACAATGCTGGAAGCTTTTCAAAGCAGCTTGTACACTGGACTACTTCTCTTCCCCGTCTCTTGTTTGGTCATCTCTGCCACACTGGGGTGGTGTCTGCAGGGTCGCCCTTCTGGTTCTGCTGGTCAAATTATGCTCTGCTAGAGAGAAGCTGACCCTGAGGGTTGTTCTAATTTGGTTATTACGTATATGGGGGGGGGGGGGGCCGCTTCGATTCAAGAAACCATTTTGGGGTTGCATTAATTACGGTCCAAATGTGTGGAAATCTAAAACATGAAAGTGTAGCATGTGACATCAAATGCTTCTGTTTAAAGATGAAGTGCATTATTATTAATGATTATATTTTAACCAAAGCTGTAAGCCTACAGCCTGAAATAAATGTGAGACAAAAGAAAAATGTGTGAGCAAGAAAACAAGAGAACTGAATTAGGCTTTGTTTGCTGTATGCAAGAACAGTACAATCCGATACACACACAAAAAAAAGCACCCACAAACTCACAAGTTACTGGTCTAAATCAGTCTGACAGATTGTTCACTAAATGACCTCACTCAAACCATCAGAGCAGTTACTGAATCAACATCTGACTCACATACTGAAATTTCAGTGCTCTAAATTTCAAGTTTCAATGCTTGTGAAACTGAAATCAGCGCTGAATGCCTGTTCATATGACAATGTGAAATGTATACTACTACAAAAGATAATAATTTACAGAATACCATGCACTAATAATTGCAAAGAAGATTAGGAATGTTATTTACCAAAGAAAATGGGGTCCATTTTGACTGCATGTTGATTATCGCCTTATTGCAGGTAATAATGCTTACTACAATTTGTGAGCCTGGACTCTAAGGGTCAATTTTTGAAATTGAGAGATGTATACATCATCCAAAAGCTAAATAAATAAGCTTTTCATTGATGCATGGCTTGCGATATTGGGCAAAGATCCAACTTTTTGAAAATCCATATCCTTTTTGGCATTTAAAAAAAATTGAAAATCTTAATTTTTGGCACAAACATTCCTGGTTTTGTGCTTTAAAAATACATTGATGACATAAAATTAATTAACAAAATGGAAGTTTTCACTGAAACATACTGATTTGAGCCACAGATTACCAATTTGAGAGAGCTCACATAATGAAAGTCAACAATCTCACAAATCCAAGCTGATGTGTTTGTAAAGACTAGTGTAGCTTCAGAGTTAGTGCTGTGGAAGGAGCTCTGGTTAAGCTCTGCCGCACAGACACAGCTATTTGTAGGTCAACACAGAGCTTTATCTCTCTTCTTGCTCTGTGTGTGTGTGTGTGTGTGTGTGTGCAATGATTCAGCGCTAATGGGCAGCTTTTTACAGCTGCTCACTCTCACACCAAAAAAAAAAACACCACATCTGACGTTAAAGAAATCTACAAAAGGATGCAAAAAAACAAAGGGTGTAAAATGCCACTGGAGAGTGCAAAGTAAAAAGACTGAAAAAAGAGAATGTTTTAATGTTCGTTTACTTTTTTTTTTCTCCGATATAATTCTGTTCTACTCAATTGGGAAATAACAGGCAGCCGTATCCAGCAGCAGTGACCATAAAAAAAAGATTAAATCTACTGCCTGCTCCAGAACTTGCTCTAATAAACGCTTGGAATAACGTCATGGGCTCATTAATTGCCATTTGTATGCATTTACCACTGCTATCAAAGGTGAGGCCTCCAGGACCAGGCCTTGAGATCAGTTGTCAGCTGCCTCAAAAGAGGAATATAAAAGTGATGCAATAAGCAACCAACTTTCAAGAAAATGGGACACCGGTCACAGAACAGGAGCTGCATCACATCGGTGAACTCATGATGGTAGTATTAAGAGTCATTTACACAGGCATTCAAAAATGCGAAACGCAGGGCAATGAAATAAAAAAAAAGGTTTCTCTGCTTTCTTCTTTTTTTTTCTACTTGAGCACTACAAACACGAAACCAGATGCAAACGCAATGTGATCGTTTAGCACATGTTTACATAAAAACACCAATTGTAAAGCAGTGCAGTAGAATGAAAAAGCAAGTTCTGCGGGAATGAGCCCTTACTGGAGTACAAGCCAGCTAAAGCTTTCATTTGATTACAGAGAGAGCAACTTAAACCACGTGAACGGCTGCATGAATCTAACTGCTGATGGGACAAAGGTTTTTGGCCATCAATATGGTACTTTGACACACAATCTCAGTTGGTGGACTCTTATCTTACCTTTCAGAGTGTCTTGCTCAGCCCTCATGATGTCAATCAAAGAGTTCTCCAGAGAATGCATGTTGAAGCCATCGAATGAACGCGGACGATCCTGTAAAGGGGAGGAAAAGGAGGATGGGCATCAAGAAAAAACAAATATGATGGCATTTCTCATATCCCTCGGCTCTGCGGGAGTATCTCTTTCATCTACAGTAGAGTTCAAGCTGTTGTGCTTTTGTTCCTCTCAAAAACTATATCCTGATGAAAGGAAGTCACAAATGAAAGGCTCAACAGAGGCTCTATACCAAAATATAAATGCAATTTGGTGCTTGCTACTGACTTGACCTCTGGATCCCGAGGCCAATGTCTAATGTTTGACGACTTATAAACACACAGGTTGGAGAACTGACAGAGAAAGCACAATGGCTTACACTTGCAATGCAGATCTAACTCGACAGTGACGTCACCTAACAATACAAACATAGAGGTACCAATGACCAAGTAAAATTAACTCAAACCATATGCAAGACTTTTTAAAAAGGTTGAAAACCCCTGTTTAGCACAGAGATAACGCCTGGATTTGATATTTGCATGACCAATGGCTCATACAGAACCTGAAAAACACAGCTTAAATAATATTCATACCCAAACACAAATCATTAAGCAGTTTGCATATATGCATTTGCCATTAGCCAAAGAGACTTTCAGTGCGTGTGATCCCTGGAAGCTAAATTCATGGATTTGGCAAAACTAACCTCATGCAGTACCAGATAATCTATTATTTGATTATTCGGAGGGGGGTGGTATTAAAGAGTACAAACAATATCTGTTGGATGAACAAGGCCGATAAATGATAAAGAGAGATTATACTTTAAATGGATTAGGTTATTCCCCTTTACCCGATGATTCAGCACAATCTGTGTGTTTGAACTGGACCAGAGGTCAATTAGATCTCAAAACTGAAACTTGCATTGAACACACACTTTAGGCTCAAGACTTGTCATTCTATTGTCTACCAAAAGCAAACAATCACAGAATCTAGGTCTTCCTGTTTTTTGAAGGTCAGCAAGACATGCTATGCAAGTGCGTCAACACAGACGCAAATGTTTGGCTGAAGCATTACAAGAGTGCAATCCTATTGTGCATTCTTGATGTGCGCTCTTGCGTTACCATGACGGTAACAAACATCAGAACTAAAGGGGGCGATAGAGTTACCTTTAAAAGTCTGCACCAATACAGGCATGGTTCACTACAAAACAAAAATCCTCTTCCTTATGAGACTTACATTCTTCTGCGAAACTCAAAAGACATCTTGAACATTTTCAGGATTGTGTTTTTCAGTGCAGTTCAATTGGGTCCAAAAACAGTTTTTGCCACAGATCTGCATGATACAGGCTTCAAATGACTTAAAGGGATGATTCACCCAAAATTAATTACTCACCCTCATGTCGTTCCAAATCTGTAAGACACGAATTAAGGAAATTAAAGTGCTCTCTGACCCTGTATAATATCAGACCAACTGAAATGTTCCCAGACCCATAAATATACATCAGTGGCTCACCTTCAGTTTTGTGTGAGATTACTTTTTGTGCGCAAAGGAAGAAAAAAATGACTTTATTCAACAATTCGTATAAGCTGCATCTTCCACCATTTTGGAGAGTGCTTGTGCACGCTTTCTAATGAACGAATACAACGCACATTAAGTTGATTTCATTCTGGGGAAAGCGTGCACATGCGTTGTTGGTACTTTACAAAATGGCTCAAGACGGAAACTTGAGGAGAATTTTTAAATAAATGTTATTTTTGGTTTCTTCGCACACAAAACAATATTCTTGTAGCTTCTCAAAACTGAAGTTGAGCCGCTTATGTCATATGGACAGTTTTACCGATGTCCATTGCATTAGTACGCATTTCATGCCAGAATCGTTCACCCCCATTCAATTAGCCCATTTAATCTTCACTCTTTCTTCAAAACTATGGTTATTGGAGTTAAAACCAAATTTACCTCCTTTTGAATGTTTTACATAAAAGGCCTAACTTCACAGTTAGAGAAGTAACTCGCTCACTGCTACATACATGAAGCAGCCAGGTCCATCTGGCTATTTATATAAAAATCTAACGTGGTGTACCTGAGCTCCAACATAAACGCAGCTTCCTTATGAACTGGATGGTGCCATGATTAACGGTACAATCTGCTCGTGCTCAGTCACGATCTGGCATCTGCTGGGATCTTCAGAGCACCACTCATCCCCCTCAGCTTAGAGAGGCCGTGTGCTCACGCAGGGAACTTATGCCACAGCACAGGGCTGGCTCGCTGATTCAGAACACGAGTGCGGGCCAAAGGCCGTCTTCAGAATTACTGCACAGTACACTCCGCTGAGAGCCCTTTGATGAAGAACCAACTCCATAAGGAACTGAAGCCATCATTGACAAAAGCCGAACGAGCTGCATTCTATACACCACGTCTTATTAAAAAGGTGTTAATGAGCATTTCCCCCTCCTTAACGCGAGAGCTATTTCGGGTTTAACTATAATTAGACCGTGTGCAGGGCTTGCTGACTCAAAGGCCTTTACCCACCAGGGGCATGTTTTCATGTCATCATAGTTCAAGCGATATGGAAAAAGTCTGCAGAAATGGACCTTGATGGAGCACCCTGATGTGAGTGATTAAGTGTGGCATGTTACGGGGGTTTCAGGAACGACATTAATCTGAAATGTCATGGCTAAACTAATGAAAAGGGGGACGGGAGGAGAATGGGAGGCAGAGGCTTGACATTGTGTTTTTTGTCGCTGCACAAGGTATTTCAAAGCCTTCCACATCAAATCACTCTAAAGCCTATTAATCCGCCCTTTCCACACAGTTGGGGAGGCAGGGGGTATGGAAACTTTCCACAGGGGACACTGACTCTGCTGATAAAGTAATTAAAGTGTAGAAAAAGCTATCTTTCAGATAGATGGCATGAAATAACCATCGCCGTCACGGTCATGCCTCTATCGCAAACCCTTTCTCATTGGAGAACTACCAATATGACAAAATAACACTGAAAAGGTACATTGTTTCCAACTGACAACTGAAGGACACCGAAGGGTCTATCTATCTCCAGACAGCACTGAAGCAAGATGCCTGTGATAACCGCATCTATGCGAGTCCACAATAAAATGCAATAAGCAAATGGAGAGCAGGCAGCTATAGTGAGTTTCTTTTTGTAGTACTGCTCTAATATTACGGCACTGTGCCATTACAAAGGAAAAATACCAGCTTGGATCTCAAAATTGCAACCATTAAGACAGCAACCAAATAAACAAATGACTACACAAGCCTTATATTAACAGCCGTTTTTTTAGTACAAATTATATGTCACACAACCTATTTCAACAAACTTTTCAAGAAATATTCCTAATGATAATTCATCTATGACAATGTGGTCATTTTCTCAGCTTTGTTTCAAAACCAATATGACTGCGAAACTAAATGTCATACTGGACACGTACAACGACCAGGGAATATAATACATTATACATTTATCGACTTTCTGTTACAGCTCTTAGATTTATAGAGGCCATCCCTATGTACTTTTTATGCACGGAAAAGTGCAGCTTGCACGTACTGTAAAACACCTCCATTTTAAAATCATCTCTTTTGCAAAAGATGACAAATTCAAACCCAAAAGGTCAAAAGGCATCCGTTTTGCACAAGTTTACATGGAAAAACAAATGAAAAGCAATGCAGTGAAATGCAAAAACACGTTCTGCATGAACAGCCTATAAATGATGACAGAATTATCATTTTCATATTCTACATTCTACCACCAAAAAACATTTTTCTTTGTATCAAACCACAAAGATCCCAAAGAACAGAGGTAGTTTAATGCACTGTGGGGTGAATGTCTGCTGATTCAGCCGGAACACAAGCAATCATAGGGGTATTTAAAGAAGATTATAGAGGGTAAAGATGACTGCTAGAATTTACAAAGACCTGGCTGACCACATCGTGCTTATTATGGTAACAAAAGTGTGCATATGATATTAGAGAATCAATCTAGAAAGGCATAAACTGAACTTGCATGCGGTGCAAAATAAAAAATGTAAAGCGTGTGATATTAGGCAACTGCTCAGTCAAATCTTTGGCTAACCCTCTGTTCTTTACGATAAAGCCAAGCAACAGATGACTATTTGCCGTGGGCACCTGCGCCCTGTGACAATAGCCAAACAAAAGCTGGCCTTGAAAATAAAACAAACAGCTTTAAATCGTCTCTATGTCAGCTTGATCACTAATTGAGCCATGGGCATATAACAGCCCAACTGGGTAAAAAAGAAAAAAAGGCACTTCCCAACAGCCATATTTGTTTTTCTGTTTTCTTTACAGTGTTTCCAATCATCTAACCTTGTCATGAGAACCATCTTCACCATCATGAATTGCGTGTCCCATTTCTCATTTTCTCTCTGAGTAACTGCTTAATTACACATCTCGCCAGCGCCTGTTCATGTGTGAGTCTGTCAATGTGTGTGTGTGTGTGTCCTGCCCCCCCCCCCCGGAGACAGCCTTTGCTTTCACACCAAACATCAGATATTCTTGGCTGAGAGTACACAGAGCCTGTGGAAACTTCCAGCGACATTATGCAGTGCTGGGAATCACATCACGTATTCAACCAGCTGGAGCAAATAGCTGCGAATAAGAGCTGCCTGTTCTCAGCGGTGGAAGCCACAGGTTCCAAGCGCTATCAAATACCTTTAGTTTGTTGGTTTTACAAAAAGAACAAATCTAGATCACAAAACTGCAGGCTGACCCAAGTTCCTATACCAGATGATGACCTCTGTGCGCAAACGGAGGATAAGAGGATCTGGGAAGCACCTGTTCACTAGAATCAAGCTGAAAAGGAGATACGCGGACACAAACGAGGGCTGGTGACAGAACTCACACTATAACGCTACATTTAAAGCTAAAGGCTTTAAGTAATTAAATTACAGCAAGTTCCAACAAATATTTCATTCTTCTTTCATGTATGTGCAAAATCCTTTATTATTAAATTATGAAGATATTAAAGATCGAGTTTACAGCACCTTCAAAAAAATTATAAAACTTTAAACAAAAGCACACCTGATGTTTGTTCTTTAAAAATTTACTTAGAATAAAAAGTCTTTGGTCTTCTTTACAGCTAAAAATATAAAAAGCACAGTTCCTGGCCCAGTGTAAAATCCACAATATAGTAACAGCTATGATGACACAACACACTTTCCCCTAAAAAAAAAATTCAGCTGTAGTTTCCACAGCTTGTGCTGTATAATATATATAGTAGCCACATTAGGTTACACGGGACTGAACTTAAATGTACCTGTATAATATGAACAAGTAACAAGTAAAAGAGACACAATGAATTTGAGTTCATCACAAGTATCCACGAGCTGCGATACACAGCAGTCAACATTTGAAGTGGATCAAAACCTTTCCAAGTTGTCCTAAGAACCAAAAACAATACCCATTCTTGTCTTGGGACAACTTTGATTAATTTTTATGATCCATTTCAAATGTTGACTAGTGTAAATTAAAATACAAGGTGCACACAAATCCAAATCATGGTAAAAAAAAAAAAACATGCCACTTAGATGCACTACAATTAATAAAGAACATTAGATGCAACACAAAAAACCCAAATGTAAAAAAAAAAAAAAATTCTTCAAACATAAAATATCAGTATATCAGCATAATTTACAATAAACAAATGTTACTGTAAAAGACTAGAAGATTATCATTATTAAAAGATATTATAAGAGGATTCTTCATTTTGTACTTCCGAAGTCTGTACATTTAACAGTAAGTTACTGTTAAATGGTTAAAAATGTGTTAGCTTGAGCTTTTTACCGTATATCGGTAACCATTACCATTTTTGCTGTAGCATATTTTAGTAATGTTATTATCATTATAGTGTTATTCTGTTACAATTACGTTTTCGCTTTAAATACTTCAGCGCCTGAAGTATCTATAGCACCTTTTTAAATGGCAAATCAATTCTGTTATTTCATAAATAAATTTGCCTGTAATGGACAGGAAAGCCTAAAGACAAGTGTGACACAAAAAAAGAGGTGAACAGGACCTCTGGCAAGGTCTACTCTATATGTTTATTCTATATTACACTCAATTTGCTTGATAAAATAATATTAATATATTAAATTTTAGCCCTAAATTGTGTCCGTAATAATTCAATTATGTTTGTTAAAAAAAGGAACTCCACTGTGTGTCGTGCCTAAGAGCACTCATTAGCATTAATTAAATTCACAGTATAGCATGGCCCAATACCTTATTAGAAAGTACAAAACTTTTTTTTGATCAAGAAAAAAAAAACACCAATATAATAAGTATCTAGGAGGACTCTTATGTCCTCTCTTTTCACCATTATGACTCCACCCCTCGTTCACATGTACACAGACACACTCTATAAACAAAGAGGAGCAGTTCTAGTACAGCTTATAACACTTATAACAGCGACATGCTGCGCTAATGTCAATTAATCGAACTTTTTTTTTTATAATTATGTGCTCTATACCACTTTAACAGATTTAAAGATTACTTTAATCTATCTCCAGTAGAGTATGACAAGGCCAAAAATACACTCCCAGAAATAAAACAGGTTGGCCGACATTTTGAAACCTCTGCTACTATGATTAATGTAATGGCTTATGTAAACACAATTAAATGGGTCAAAAAGACAATGTCTACATTAGAATTATTCGCTTCGTAAAATTAGCATCAAACCATCCCAGCGTCATAGTAGGCAACTGTCAGGTCCTAAAATCCCACAGAGCTGTTTGGAAAACAAAACAGGCCGGGGAAAGTTAGTCATCCAAGCCTCTGGCACATGTTGCTTTGGGCCCAACTCAAGCTGAATTTGTCAGAATGTGCCATGAGAGAGCAGAAACAGGCAAATTAAAGCTGTGCAAATGTACAAAATGATCCACGTTACAGGGTTCACACTGACAGAGACTGCAGCATCAAAGCAACCGGGAATCAATTCAATGTAAACTGCCAGTTGCTGAAGACAAAAGCAAAAGACACCGTTGACAACGTGAGAAAGCGGAGTTGAGCTTAAAAGCAAATGAGCAGAGACACATCGGGACGACGACCAATGGGCATTATCTAGTAGCTGTAATTAAATTTGATAGGTTTAAATACTTTTAAAGTTGTCTTTAGATGATCATTTTCACCATTTTATTAATATCTTTAAACGACGATTAAAAATAGCCTTTGATAAAGCTTTGAGTAGATTTGGAAACACCTAAAGCCTGTTAACCCCAAGAATAATAACTCTAATAACTCTTCAAATGCTCAAGCTCTTTAAAGTTGGGAGGATTCCTATTGGCTGTTAATGATTTTTTTAATTCATTAGCTGAAAAATAAGTGGTTTTGAATATATTGCTCCTCATTATTGTATAGTGTAGATTTCCATGTTCTTGTAAAGGTGTGGTGACCAAATTTGTTTGAGCAAATTTCAATAGGAATCTGTGAAAATGTGAACAATTGCCCATACAGATTTTGCACCTGGACTCTTTTTGCACCCAAATGTCACTGAAATGAACAATGTGTAGTCTTTCTCCATGTCTCCTACACTAACCCCAGTTTCACAGACAAGGCTTAAGCCCAGACTTAATAGCATGTTTGAGCTGTCTCAGATGAAGAGGTCTTGCTCTGACGTATCTTAAAACATGTCAGTGTCATTGTTCTGTGTTGAGATGCACACCTGTAATATTTTACATATAAGTTGCTTAAATATCTTAATTTAACTAATGCCTAGTCCTGGCTTAAGCTGAGCCCCGTTTGAGAAACCGGGCCTATTACTTCCCCGATTATTACACAGCTCCAGGGATTTTATGCAAGCTACATACAGTATTATACTCATGCACTCACACAGTGGATTGTGGGTGTTGAAGTTTTCTTACCTTTTTGTCAAAAGACAACGCCGCAGCCACTTTTCTCTCGTCACACAAAATAAAAATCATCTTTCTACTACATAGATGACCATGTTTTATTAAAAGCCCATCTTGCTAGTGGTGAATTACACCTTTAAAACTTTAGAACTATAATTATAATCCTGGAAATTTTGTGGCACGATTTTTTAATATACACACCTGGAAAGGGAAGATGTTTTCGCTCCTGCTGTCATCCATCCAGGACTTCGGGTTGAATCCGGGGCTGGCGCGGGAGAACTTCTGCTGGGGCATGTGGTTGTTGGGGAAGGTCTTCTTCAGAGGTGAGATGGAGTTGAGAGGCGTCATGCCGCCATTCAAGCCACGGCGGTACTCGCGGCCCTGGGAGCCACCCCAACCGCCGTAACCCCCACCTGGGCTCCACGAAGTGGATGAAGGAGAGGGCGAGGGGCTCTGGTAGCTGCCCCAGGGTGAGGGAGGTTTGCTCAGGTTGTTGGAGAGATGCGGCAGCTGGCCGAAGGGGGCGCTGCGGTGGGGGAACGGCGGCGGATGGGGGCTGGCCGGTGAACGACGATGCTGCTGGTGCTGGCTGTGAGGGTGCTGGAAGTGGGGGTGAGGTGGATGGTGCTGGGAGATGGGGCCGATCTGGGGGGAGAAGTTGCCCCCGAAGCCTGGGCTGACATGGTGGGAGAAATTCTGGAACAGCAGAGGGCCATTGTTGGCCGAGGCGGCCGGGTTGAAGAAGCTGATGTCCTCGTTGATGATGGTGGAGGGGGTGGCGGGGATAGCAGCCGACCAGTTGTTGAAGCTGGTCAGGGAGGGGGAGGTGCTGGACTGGGCAGCCGTGCCCAGTCCCGAGGGCTCCTGATAGTCAAAGGGCGTCAGCACGGGGGATTCCAAACGCAGCTTCTCCTTGCCGTTGGTCCCGTCGGAAGACCCGCTCTCCACTTTACTCTCTTCAGCGCGAGCCTTTTCCAGCTCTGAGATGATGGTGCTCTCCTGGTGTCCAGGGGAGAGCTGCTGCTGCTGTTGCTTCTCTTGGTTCTCTTGCAGATCCTGCTGCTGGGCTTTGGGCTTTTCGGAGCCCAGAATTTCATCTTGCATGTTGCTGTGAGCGCCGGCTGCCGGGAACAGCCAGGTCGAAGCGCTACTGCTGCCATTTCCGGCCGGGGTGCTGTTTATGAAAGCAGCGGGGCTGGCGGTCACATTCTGGTGGTGGTGTGGCGCTTGCAGGTGAGGGTGGATTCGTACTGGGAAAGCAGACTTGTTGCCAGTGTTGTTCTGCACTAAGACTCCAAACCCGTAATCCCCCATTTATGTTCTCCAGTTCAACCTGGCTCCGACACAGTTATTCTTGCTTCCTAAGCCCTGAAAAAGAACGCATGTCCACGGTTAAAATACTCCATGACGCAGTTGCACGATATAATTCATGACATACTGGAAACGCTGAGGACACCCTTTGGTGAGAGACTATGTGGCACTACGCCACCAGACGTCACAAATACTGACAGGACAGATAAATGTGATCAACGTCGCCAGGAAATGTATGATATGACAGGTTTATGCTGTCAAGTACTATACCACTGGCTATAACACAAGTTATAAAGGTCTTTCGGGCTCTAATTATAGATTCGTGACGTCTCTTCAGCTAGCAGCTAACAGGCTACCGGCTTATTCAACAGGAACTGCTAAAAGGCTCCATATCAACCGAGAGGCCGACTCGATCGTGTGTTTTTTCTGACGCAGAAATAATACAGTAAGATAGCTTACTCGAAAAAATACCGCTGTTGTAATCATTTAATTATCATCTGAGGGAAGAAACGATTAAATCCTTAGCATTCCCTTTCCTTTTCAACGAACGAATGCTCGAGCTGAAAAATGATGACGTCTTCTGCTCTCGCACCACAATACTCACAATACTGCACGATTTAACACACATAAAAGCACGATGTACATCTAATATTAGGTATTTGTGGTAAATACGTTCACAAAAATCAATAAATAAATATACATTTCACCTTAGTGGCTGTTCCGAGCGATGACTGAGGACAAGACACTCGTTCCAGATATTATCACAACGCAAACTAACGCAGAAGCTCGAATAAACTGGTGATCTGATGCTATGAAGTGGGGATCTTTAATCCGACAGGAGTGTCTATTTTTTCTCTCTTCCTCGTCTTGACGTGTCCTGCTTCTCAATGACACAGCCCTGTCTCGCTTTAGCCAGCTGCTAACCTTTATATCACTTGCTTAGACGATTCTACGTCATTGACTTCAATATAAAAATACTAGTTTAGTTACTGATGAACTGCAATGCGTTCATGCGTCCTTTTCATTGTTAAATTTTCGTTTCTCTGTCTTTTTTTTTTCACCAGCGCACTGCTGCTCCCTTCGTTGCGCTGCCGCTGCTGTCCTTCTCCTCTCCACGGCACAATCTACTGAAGCCAAATGACAAGGAGACCCAGTCCACACACACTTCCGGCTAAAGCTCCGCCTCCGCCGCGTCAGACCACGCCCACGGAAACCTCACAAGGCGTCTGTTCCTCCCACGCTGGTGGAAGCCGCGGGCTTTAATTGGTCAGGGCGTACGGCGTTTCCGCCCACTTTTTCCTAGTTTGGAAGCGATTCATCAATATGTGTCTGCCCTTTAAGGTCATTTGAGTAACGAGGTTCCGCCTTTACCCTTTACGTCTTGAAATCTCCTCCCTGTAAGGTCAACCAGGCTTAAAAATATTCAGCATATATCTATCTATTTATCCATCTATCTATATATTTTTTATTAGATGTTACTTTATAGGTGCTCATTAATTTTTCATACTTTTATTATTTAATAGTTTTTATGTTGAAAAATAGTGTAAGCTCAATTAATGCTGAAATGGAGGTCTTAGTGGGATATATATTATGCAGCACCGCAAAATGCTATGCAACATGTTTAAATGTATATACCCTCCTGCAATTTCCCTGATTTCTCCTGTCCCGTGGTGACAGAGTGCTGCAGCATGTGCAAATGTGTGTCCTTTTTGACGCTGGAAGGATTTGAAATCAGCAGGAGCTGGCTTTTCTCAGTTGCGAAGACACCTGCTTGCGCCCTTCCACCCTGTTTTAAGTGACTCGGATCTCAGTCTTATTACCAGTATTCCTGCAAACGAGAGGGTCAGAGAGCAGGGAGGAGTGTAGCTCTGAATACGACAGCTGTGCTCTTAGACAGAGGTCTCATTAAGGCCTGCTGCTTTATTCACTCTATAATGGAGCTCCTCCACCATCATCATCTGAACTTCTCATAGCACTAGGTCTACCAAGAATTAAGCCAGATTGTAGAAATCTAGCTTCTGTGGGTGACATAGGTATGCAACGACATGCTTTATATATTACTATAACACGACTACAAATACAAAAGTAGTAGGCATAAAAGAACTTAAATTATTTTATTATGTTCAAAGAAAGGGACAATGGAGTCAACAAGAAAAAAAAAACATTGAATTTGTCATTGTATTAGACTGAATTTTCCAGAAAATAGTAATATTGTTGATTGCTAGTAAACAGCAAAATTAACGTTTTTGACCACTATCTGACCACCCAACAAGTTTTTGCTGTAACCAGCTATGACATGTATATGGCTGCATACAAAATCGAATACTGCCTTACAACAAAGCAGTGAAACAGTATGTGACAAAAAAACATATGACTGAATTCAAAGTACTCAAAGAGCATGCAAAAAGTACGCAGATAACCTACTACAGTACTTACGGTGTGATATTGAAGGGTGCATACGATGGACACTTTACTATCCCATGAGGCTATGGGAGAGGATACATGAATGGCAGTGCAATTACACAACTGGACACTGGTAGGTCATGTAATTATGATAAAATGACAAATATATGTCTGCTGAAAAAAACAGTATACTGGTCCTTTGCTGGTTTATGCTGGTTTATGCCACCACATGATCAGAATAAACCAGCAAAGGACCAGCATAAACCCGCTTAAACCAACATCCCAGTTTCAAAACATACCTAACCAGCATTCAACGGGGTATTACAGTCATACACGAACATACTCTTTTTGCTTTGGCAAAGTAATTTTATTACAAAAAGTACTTAAGACAGTATGTGATGTCAGACACAGTTAATATTTTTAATTCCCATTCATTTTGTCCATAGAGATAGCATTTAGCATGTTAGCAAATGGTTCCTTTGTTCTGAACTCAATGTTTTTGTTACTTATTGTTTTTCGTTTAACTGCCTAAAAATGGTATAGCTTAACATATATTCACATTTTATTCCATGACATAAAAACATCAGTAATACCCAGTTGTGCTCATTTAAGTACTTTTACTTGTTGTGAAAACGGCAATCACTAACATGTGGCTAGATGGAAGTAACAGATGTTGTCAGGGACAATAAAAGTCATCATGCTGAACAGGTAAACTCATCTGCTTCATTTATATTCATCTAGTTATTTTATAGCCATTGTTTAGCATTTTCCCTCTTTACAAGTTTCAGAATTCATGCAAGTTGTGTTGATTTTTGAAGACTGTCATTCTAAACAAAGCCTGAAACAAATATTTTTGTTGGTTGCAGATCTTATGTTCTGCAATAATCATGGTGAAGCTAACTTTAGGATTGGCCTACAAAATGATGTCAATGTAGACTTCAAACACAGTAACAGTTTGAGTTTATAAATAAAAGAACAAACCCCTGGATAATTTCTTCCAGAGACCTTATATTTACCTGGGTCAAACAGCTCTGATTGGCTAATTAAATACCTGGAGACGATTATTTTTTTAAACTCCTTTATTATCCACTCATCTAACATTAATTAGAAATGTTTAATAGTAACCCCAGTGAAACTGGCTATCGTTGCTGGTGTATACCGAACCCCTCAGTCTCCGATTTCCTCTCCAGCACAGTCTCAGATGTTCAGTATAGTTTATTCAGAGGGGAATCAGGCAGTCCGTTTGACATCCACGCTTAATGTGGAAAGATGCCACCATGTTGGTAAAGGTATTAAAAAGCAAAGACAAAACCAGTCAGACTGGCTTCAATGGAAACACACCTTTGCAGCAGAGCTCAAATAACCTCCATGCAAAATTATACAGTCAGTCAAGCGCATTTACATGCATTAAAGCAATTTGAATGAGGTTGGAGCATTTGAACAAGCAGATGTGCACTCGTGTCTCGCTGTAAAGATTGAGCCACTGCAGACGCGACCCTGGTTCAGTCTCCAGTTTCATTCGCCATAGAGCCAGCAAGACTATGAATAAAACATTGACTGCATTGAAAAATTAATCACCTCTACCTGAGGCGTAATTATGGCACAATACTTTCCTCAAGAGAAGAGAGTGACGTTGTTACGAAGATGCATTGTGTTGTGTAATACTGCTTATTTTGTGTGCCATGAAATATTTAGCTAGTGTACACAAGCCTAAACAAAGCGATGTAAGCTGAACACGCAGCGAGGATCGTATTCTCAGTCGCAGCAGCAAGCAACTGGATCGTTCTGGGTTCGCACTCGCAATAGTTTTTCATAGTCTTAATATAAATAACTCACAAGATGGACATTATTTTATTTTCTTACAGTTTTCATGGTGACACTTTATTTTAAGGCATCCTTGTTACACACTACATGTACTTACTGTTATAATAACAATAAATTATGCATAATTATATGCAAGTAACCCTAAGCCAAACCCTAATCTTAACCCTAACCATATAGTAAGTACAAGTAGTTAATTAATTTTACTCAGTAATTAAATATAAAAATTACACTGTAATAAGGACACCTTAAAATAAAGTGTGCATTTGCATTTTTTTATAATTTGCCTTATCCTATACTCAATTAATAAATGTTCATATATATTTAAATCTTATTTTATTTCAAATAAAAATAACAGATTTTTAATTAATCATCAATTTATGTTTTTCCTATGCTCTCAGTATCAGTTATTTTGTAATAACCTATTAATTAAGGGATTAATTAATCAGTTCCAGAAAGTGACATATTTTGGTAGGAAAGTATTAGCCATCAGGAGATTCTGATTATGTTTTATGAATTGTCTGTCTTCAAAAAGACACTGCAGCAATGATCGGACTGCATTTAAACAGACAGGAAGGTTGAGCCAAAATGGCTGCACTGCATAGAACGCTTGACATTCACATACTCAAGCAATTTGTATAGTCATTTTGAATAGTCATTCCATTCAATCACCAACACCTGGATGTAGTTCAGACGTTATGTATTCTCTTGATACCCTGCTATAAGAGCTCAGCATGCAAATGATTTATCAGTCTGCTGTGGTGTTCTTTGCATTGGGCCAAAGCTTGTGCCTATTGCTTGCCGTTTATTTGTTCTTGCTGGGATCCCTGAGGGATAAAATCCTAATTAAGCTGAAGGGACCAAGCAGTCAGTAGCACATCAGCCCTGCTTGTGGGAAGGAATGTGGCTAGGCGGCAATTCACGTCAGAGAGGCATTTGCAGTTTCATTAGTCCTCTGGGTGCAGAGAGGAATAAATTATAGACAATCAGCTCAGCATATATATGCCTATGGGTGTGTGCATATACATGAGAAAGAAACAGAAAGTGTGCATTGAGTGGCAGTTTGCATTTAGGCATTGTCATGTGATTACGATGTTAACTCGCCTCAGACGTCCCAGCTTGCCTTTATGATCAAATAGAACATTTTAAATTGTCACAATTTTCAGTGCAATTACAATGAATAGGACTCAAAAGGGATGAAATGCACAATAAAAGAATCACAGAAAAAGTCCATTCAACTTGAGCAATGTTTTTCGGGTCTTCTGAAGTCATGAAATATCTTTGTGTGAGAAACGGACAGAAAAGGATTGGCCTCGTTTTATATTAGGTGGACTTAACTACTATGTATTACATCTAAATTCATCATTTGGTACAATGCACTTATTGTGCATATACATGTTGTTACATTTTACTTATATTTTTAAAAATACAATTACATTTGTATTTCATTTCTTTCATTAAATTACACCTCCTGTACCCAACCTTAATCATAACACATCTAAATAGCAGCAAAAGTGTTTTAAATATGAATATGAGCACAATAAGTACATTGTACTTATTTTTGAATGTAAGTACATAGTAGTATGTAAGTGAATGGCAACATTTCTGTGTGATCTAATTCGCTAATATGAACTTTTGACGTCAAAGTCATACCAACACACGTATGTCTGCATGTCAAAACACAATAGCAATTATAGGTGCTGGCCTCTAAACTGAAATAACTCACTCTTTTTCTCTCTCCAAAGCGCTCCCAACCCTGTGAATCGCTGACACGGCTGATCAGTCTGAGTGGCGGACGAAAAAGCGCTGAGTCAGCCTGGGCTGTGCCGTCCTCCTCCACAGCAGAGATGCTCAGAATGTGGCCTCATCAATAATGAAACGTTCCCTAAGCCTGCCGAGAGCCAGAGCTCAGGTCTCTGCGTCTTCTCATCACCCACTGCAGTGGCTTCAGTATCAGTCGGGTGTCAGGGAAGGCAAGAGAATACATGTGGACTATATAGCAGAAGGACCAGTGTGCTGTTAGGAACTGGGATGGCCCTGGGCATTTTGGGATCGGAATAATTAAAACTTTTATTTAGCTTCGTAATATCAGTGACAAAGCTTTTACCATGTAAGCTAATGTTGCTCCAGATGTTCCCATCCCTCATATGCTGTTTGAAATTTCTGTACAAAGAAGCTGCAAAACAAGGTGGTTTCCCCGGGCTTCATACAGCCTAATTTCCTTCACAAGTTTGTTGCTGCCCTACTTAAACATGGGTGTATCTAACTGTGTCTGCTTTGAATGAAGTAAACAGCATTCAATTACAAAGAGACTGTGAGAAGTTCACCTGCAAAACCCTTTAAATGGTAGTGTTCACAAACAGCAGCCTGTGACCTCAGAATTAAGTCATTATCTACTACAGTGTATATAACCTTTATTGACGTTTACAGAGCAACCCAATTAATGTTGTTGTCAACTAATATAGTTTTTTAAAGGCTATTTTTTTTTTTACTATTGTATCCATTACCCCTAACTGTATTGTGTAATCATTTTTTATTAAATATAAATTGTGTATAAATACCATAATATATATTTAGGATTT
>JAUMHP010000078.1:9581082-9594548 GCA_032361065.1 Enteromius trimaculatus | reverse complement strand
ACCCAGGTTCCCTGAGACACGGGAACGAGTACTGCGTCTGCTAAGACGTTATGGGAAAAACTACATTTTTCCCCCTAACTGAAGCCTATTTAACACGCAATGAAACTGCACAGCCATTGGTTGTGCAGTGGTAATTTTTTAAACCAATGGCTGGCTCTTACCAAAGCTCTCCTGAGGGGGGCGGGCCGTCTATATATAGCAGCTGAACGGCCACAGGACTTCAGGTTACAACGGGCACTTACAGCACAGCATGGAACGCAGTAGTTCCCGTGTCTCAGGGAACCTGTGTTACGGAAGTAACCTATTCGTTCCCTGTCAACACTTCACTCATACTGCGTCTGCTAAGACGCTATGGGAACAGTATCAACACGCCGCGCTGTAGGCGAAGAACGAGCAAAAGCCAGGGCATACATATATATACGCATGCAGAGAATAATGCCCTGTATAATGTATTAATATCGTCCTTAGCATTAAGGCATGTAAGCCTGAGCTCGCTGCTTGGGCTTGTGACAGCCAAGCACAGTGAGAGTGCTTTACAAGAAAAAGGCTCATAAGCCTAAACTCGCGATTTAGGCGACTGGCAGGCAAGCACAGCGATCAAGTACCCAGAGCGCATCAGCGGTCTGGAGGGGAGCAAGTATATTTTAACAGCCTGAGAGGCCCCTAGGTGAATGAGCGTTTACTCCTATGGGGCAGTCATGGTCCATAGAGGAGTAAGCTAGCAAGTAGCATCTGAACCCATTTAGAGAGCCTTTGCTTCTTGACCGGTAACCCTTAGGAGCAGACACCGAAGCAGATAAAGAGCTGGTCAGACCACCTAAAGGCAGCCGACCGTTCAATGTAGGCTCTTAATGCCCTGAAAGGGCAGAGAGGGTTAAGTCGTGGCCCTCGTTCGGAGAGAACGAGAGCTGAGAGCACCTTCGGTATATAACCGAGCCTTGATTTCAGGATGACATTAGTCATTTGGCCCAAAATCCAGGCAGGCGGGGCTAACAGACAGCGCTTGCAGATCGCCAGTTTTCCAACAGTTTTCAGCGTCAGCGCTCTCACAGCTTTTCTCTCGCCATTTGCAGGGGTTTAAAGGAAGCGCCTCTGAGGGTTTCTAGCAGCTGGGCAGGTCCCACGTGGGGATGGAGCGAGGGCAAAAGGGCCTGAGCCGTTTAGCTCCTCCTAGAAAACGGATATTAAGAATATCCTTGCCCACAGTCTGGCCTGCTGTAAGGTTGCGGTGGGCTGCTAGGGCGCTCAGAGCGCTAAAAAAGCACGCTGCATGGGCGCTCTTTATGGACCCATTTATTGCAGCTATTTTGTGTATCATACCCGGAACTTTTAAGGCAGAGGATAGAAATAGAGGAGTTTTTCCCATAGCGTCTTAGCAGACGCAGTACGAGTAAAGTGTCGACAGGGAACTTTAAATGCAAAATAATTACAGAACGATGTGCTCACAGACGAGATGATCATTATGAAAATGTGTGTATTTCTGCAGAAATGTAACAGTTTGTTATTAGGTAAGCTGGCTTTTAAACTGTTCTGTTTTAAATAACTTTATATTATAAGCTTAATAGTATTTTTGTACAAAATGTATATTGTGTTTAACATAGGTTTTATCTGCATTCCAAGATGCTGAGCTTTAAAATTTGGCTGTGTAAACAGAATCCTTTTGCTTTTCCAAAATAAGAATATGTTAATAACTAAATTGTGACACAAATGTCAGATATATGCATACATGTTTTGGATACATTGTGGAAAATCCCTTTCCTGATTAACAGATAAATCAAATAAGTCCTAAAATATATACATTTTAATCCAAAGGGGTCTCTTACACATATGCAGATCAGACTCTGCTTTGGTGGGCCTGTGTGTCTGTATTCTCTGAAGCGGGTGTCTTCAGAGAGCAGTATTCTGGATTGTGTTGTAGAGATGGCAGAGATGATGCAGATTTTCTGAGCAGATGGGGCATGTGATAGGTCACATCTGGTAGTGGGGGAGGATGAAGGAAAAGAGACAGAGCCTTTCTAGTGACCTGTGCTGAGTCGGATGTGAGAAGGTTCAGTGCAGGCAATTGTTTTCTGTGGTAATACCACAACATTATTATTCTGCATAATGTTACTCTGATGAAAATCTATTTACTGCAAAATTCATTGCCAAAAAGCTTAAAAGGTGAATTTTTTTAAATTAAGTATCAGTGTTGTACTAACAAACGGGTAGAATTTTCCTGATATTTATCCAATCAAGTTGGGTGACCAGTAATTTCTTTCTTCTCTTAATTAAGAACCGTGAGTGATTCACCAGATAATCACTGGATCTGTACCAGTTGAATTATTTTCACAGTGTGAACTATTCAAACACATACATCAAATACAAATCTATATGTTTGCTTTTTAGTATAAATAGCCACATAGCTATTTTTTCTTTTGAGTAATTCATAATTTATTCGTTTAAAAATAAGATAATATTTTGGGATAATTGTACCCTGAAAAGAAGGATATTCAAATTAGCCATCTGCATGTGCATGTGCATGACTAAAAAGTATTTTCTGAACTGATGGTGTATAAGAGAGGCTGGAAACACTGTTTAGTGGTGTCTGTGAGAGAATCCTGCTGCTTCATGTGATTCGACGGCTCTCATGACCGGATTACGAACAATGAGCTCCATACAGAGGCCACACTCGCTCGCCCCTGAGGTACATGTTTCGGCATCATGGTCACACAGGGCGTTCCTCAGGGTTCTGTTTTGGCCTGTCTTGTTACACTTTTCATGTACACTTTTTATTATTTTCTCCTAAATTAAGCTGGGTTGTTGGCATAATATAATTGTCTTTCAAAACAATTAAGATGTTAGATCTATATCAGTGAAAGTATATATATATATATATATATATGCATATTTCAGATACTGTATAATCACCATTATAATCAACCTTTTCAGTTGTTTTCTGTTTTCCTTTTTCATTTATTAGAATTTCATTCATACCCAGCTGTCTAGATTCAAATACAATCAAGATGTGTTAATTATAATCTGAGCCCATTGGCTCACTTGCACTGTGAATGAATGTAACAGAAGGACAGACTATTAAATATGATACATACTTTGTGGCTCCTCTAGCAAAACATACACTTATTTGACCTCATTGAGATGAAGGGTACTTGACTTTGGATTACTTCTGAATGGATCCCTTCACTTTAGTATTCACCTATGTTTTACCACATGCAAAAGCTGAAACAGTATTTATTCTACACTCTTAGAAATAAAGAGGGGGGTGTCGCATCGATGCTATAGTACTGTTTTGGGTTATTATTGTAAGGAACATTTAAATAATCTAAAAAACCTTTTTGTACTATATAGAACCATTTGTGCAATAAAACATTCATTGTTCGTTGTTCATAGTATTATAGATGTCAATAAAGACCCTTTATTTTTTTTTAAACGTACTGCATATTTATGGTTCAAAGAGATGTGTTCAGCAAAACAATATTAAGCTCTTGATTATTAGAGCTTACTAAGCTGGTAATTTAGCCTCACAATGGTTTATGAATAATACATACAATTATGCAATTTATTCAAAATTTATTCAATGGCTCAAAATTTAGACAGGATCTGGATCTTAGAGTGGAATGAAAGTGTATCCGTATGACTTATCAATACAGGTTTTGTAAGTTAAAGGACACACCTCCTTAAAAAAGACAACATCACAGCATCCAGCTCTCAGTGCTTAGAGAAATGTCCTTTGACATATGCTGTTTACAGTCACCTATGTTATTTATTTTCCCTTCCACAGTATCCGCCTGGCATTTATTTACACACACACAGAGGTAACAGAGGTAACTTAGAAGCCCAGCACTTTTTCCCTGAAAAGAAAAGTGCAAACTGTTTTCCTCTAAGAGCATGTTCTTCCTCGTTCCCTGCAGTGTACCTTTCACTCTTTTTACTCAGTGTTTTACTTCACTATATGCATTATGTTATAGTAACACTAAACTGTTATTATTGTAACATTTAATTACCAATCTTACATTTTAACACACTGTTTTGCAGTTAACATGAACGATGTCTCAAAGTCATGTGGCTGGTCAAAAGAAATCTGAGCCACAATTGAAATATCATAGCATCTTGGAGAGGAGCTCTTTTGGCTTGTATCAGTAAGCAGCCACCAAAACACATTAGCAACGGCCTAGCAACCAATCAGAACACACTGTAAGGTTTAGTTTTGAAAATGTAAAAATCTACTTTATTCACATGATGCAGTATACCATTACCACTTATTTCTGTCAACAGTGTTTCACCTACAGTATTATTTACCTCCTGACAGCCATAATACAGATTGCTGTTGATATGTAAGGTAAAAAGGCTCAGCTAAACACACATACTCAGCAGCTGCACATGGTAATCCCATGTGACCATACTCTCAGGCCATGTGAGTCTTTCTCAACCTCTGGCTGCATCATGACACGCATAAGAGATCAGTAACGCATGTGCACTCAAACAGGAATAACATATTCAACACACTTTTATGGCAATTTATAACATTTTAGCAAACTGGTGGATAATTTATATGAATTGAAACAATTTCATTTGTACATGTTCGTACAGTTTACGCTACTGATGGTTAAGTTTAGGGATGTGGTTCGGGTTGGACTACCTCGTAAAATAGTTAAAGGTGCCGTATGTAATCAGCTAGTGTTTGAAATGGGTGGTGACTTCAGAATTTCAAAATAAAACAAATAGTGTGGTTTGACCCACCCCTCCTCTTCAGACTCGATATTCATGTGGGTTGCCAGATTGTGGACAGGTAACAGGAATGAGCGAAATACGATGTTCCTAAAAAACATTGTTTTGTGTATTTGGTGTAATGCAATGCAGTTTGAGGTTAAAAAACACATTATTGTTTCTCCTCTAAGCCACACCTTACTGAAACGGGTCAATTTGTACAAAGCTTGTGCTCTAACTGGCCAGCTATCCAGTGCATTGTGATTGGCCGAATACCTCAAAGGTGTGACGGAAATGTTACAGCCCTTACCAAAACGTGATGCCATGTCCTACCATTTTTACACAAAAACAATTAAAGCCATTACAAATGAGACATTTGTTGCATCCAGTGGGGACATAATTACTCATTATAAGGACTTTTTTTACGTTTCGCATTGCATCGCATGACCATGTCTGCATTTTTGATTGGAGAAATGACAAACAATGACACTACTCCATGCTGTTCAGAATTCGCATGTTGTAAGCACCTGTGGAACTGTAGACAGCACACAAGGTGTTCATTTGATCTAAGATCTTCATAGCTAGCAACAATAGCCTTTCCAGATTTGACTATAGACCTTCAACGCTCTTGATGTTCTTCAACTTTCTGTTACAACTAATCAACTGATTTGTGAACCAGTTCACTAGTTTGCCTTCTGGTTTGATCAAGCGTTCAAAAAGAAATGTAAAAAAATGTGGAATAAACAAATGCATTTTTAACTTGCATTAGATGAAGTACCGAGAGAAGCGTCACCTACATTACCTAATTAAAAGTACAGTTTTACACTGAAAATTTACTTGAGGTAGAGTGCCCAAAGTGCCCATCTTTAAATATACTCTAAAAGTATTAGTTACCGCAAAAAAAGTAAATGTAATGAAGTAAATGTAACTCGTTACTACCCACCTCTGCAGCCCAGAATATTAACACAACATGATGCACATTAAGCTCTTCTTGTTAAGCATAAGAAAGGCTAAACATGAAGACGGTGATTTAAAAATACCAAATATTTTTATATTACATTTAGTTTTACACAGTTTCACATGTTTTCTCGCCCGTAGACAAAATATATATATATATGTATATATTTAAATATATATTATATATATATATATATAAAAAACTCTTACCACGTTGCTATTCTGTTTTTAATAAAATATAACAATTGGGCACTATTGTTTTTACATTAAACCACTTTCAGCGCACTTATGTGATATTAAATGCTTATCATCAAACAGTGTCAATAAACAGTATTTGTCGAAATTAAACTGGTTTTGGAAGAAAATGCAAAAAATTGTGATAGAATGCAAAACCCCCCTAATTTTTCCCACCACCATGACCCTATAGGGGCCTCCGTAGACCACTGAGACTTTCAACCAGTATAACAAAAACATTTATATTATGTCATATTCTTTCTTTTTTTGATTTTTCATTTCACTATCTACTCAGTCAACACCTCGCTGTGTCTTCTCTTCCTGTGCCAGAGTTGCACAACACAACCGCAGTTAGTTGCTAATACGCTTGTTCATCCATGCCAGTCAGAGGAAAGGATTACACGAGGGCAGCACTAGCCTGTTCTATCACAGCAGCTGACCTCTACAAAGGAACACAGTGTTCCCGGCTGCCTGTTTTAATAAATAGGAAAATTTGGCTAGTGTGGAAACGGTAGTGGTGGAACTATGTAAGACACCTTAAAAATATTCAAAAATATTGAGCTACTGTGAGCATTTGGGAAAGTAATGTAGCATTTTGCAAACACTCAGCAATCACCAGAGCAAATAAAAATGTGGCACATTTGATAAAAGATGAATTAGCAATTAATACATGGTTAAACTGAAGAGAAAAAATTATAATCTGATCTTTCAAGCAAAAGACTGTACTGTAAAAAAAAATACTTTAAAATTGACGGTAAAAATAAATGTCAGCTGTGGTTGGCAAAATTTTACAGTTATAAAAAACGTACTGTAGCAATGTTTTAGGGTTTATGGAGTCAACCTAAACTTACAATCAAAAACGTATTTCTTTACTTGATGTAATGCTAACATATTGAAGTTCTGAAATCTGTTTTGTACCTTCACTGATAGCCACAAAATCAGATGGCGATGAGGAAGTCACATTATGAACCAAAGCTCTCCACAAGCTCAGAAGGCCAATACTAATATATAGATATAGATATAGAAGGTGCAGAACATCATTCACACAATTACTAAACAACATCATGGTGAGAAATTCAACTTTCTTAACTTTAGATGTAACATACAACTCTAAAAAACACTAAAAGGAAAAGAAACATCAAATTTGAAATGCAGTGCAGGGAATTCTATGAACATCAATTTATGGGTTTTCCCTGTAAAATGTATCTTTTTTTTTACTTCCAAAAATGGCATTTTACTGTAAATCCAAACAGGGAAGACACAGGGGAACACGGAGGGGTTAAGACTGGGAAAACACCGCAATGAACAGTGAATTCACAGAATACAAATGAGACTTTTATACATGCGAAAAAAAGGCTAGGGGGTGGAGGAATGAATGAGTGGCCATGGCGACAGACAAGGTGGGCGAAGACACGAGTTCATAATAAAAGTCTTAAACGGAGCACAGAGAGACAGACGCACAGTACACTTAGTCCGGACTGGAGTGCTCTCTGGTGGAGCCCGATGGCACTTCTAGCTGCCATTGTTACACTATTACAGTTTTTCACGCTATTTATTAGGGGAACTTACCGTTAACCATTTAACAGGTTTTTACAGTAGCATTTTCAGTTTTTTTTACTGTTAATATCATGTTAATTTTTTACAGTGTGCATTTCAGTTCTGACAGGGTCCCAACGTAGCGTTCACTGTTCCTGTGCACAGAATATCTACCCAGTTTGTAAAGGTTATGTATTCTAGCTAGTTTTCACACTATGTTGCATCATAAAGTAGAAGACTGTTTACTTCTTCTGCTATCCTTGTAATCATAGTGTTATATATGATATGCATGTACAGCGTTCATATACAAAAAGTAAATATTTAACTGACTTAATAATGTTTGTAAATGTTACTGTAAATGAAATTTATCCACCACCTTGAACAGATACAATGCATTGTGCCTTCTCCATTAAAAATGCAATTCTGACTTAGATTATAGCCATAATTATGCTGCTTACCTTTTTGTACACATACAAGCAATTTCGTCAACTACCAAAACAATTTAAAGCTAAAATGAGCTGAATTTAATAATGAAGTTTATCCAACACTCAGGATTTCACTCTATTGCATCACATAATGTTACCAGTTCTTGGCTTCATGTGCAGCCTGCTTTTTTACGATACAACTTAAAACCCTTTCTGATATAATTCAGTTTGTAGTTGGAATGTCTCACAATCAGTCACACCTGAGTGTTAAACTGTGGCGATGGACTTCAGCATGTCTGCCAGATCTGTTCACACTCCATCATGGAATCCCACACCCATGAAGTCACTAACCAGGACCTGCTTAAAGACGTATTTCCCTTTATGCAAACACATGGGGGTGGCTAGTGGACTATATATGTCATTAGGTTTCAGAGGATTCTGGACAGTGTTTGGATGAGAGCATAGCAGAGGAAGTAGTGTTTAATTTGGAGCGCAAATCAAAATTTATGAGTTTGCTTATAAAGCCATCACATTTACAGGAAGCTGATACTTTATAACACATTTATGGGTTCCTTTCCCATCTATTTTAATGTTTGTTTTAGTATTTTATATGGTCTATATGAGTAAAGAAAACCATAATTTAATATAAGATATTTAATACAAGCCTGTGCATGTAGTGACCATAGCTCTGAAGCACTGCAGAAAGCCTAAAAAAACCTGCATAAAATTGCTCTTGCAGATTCTTCCCCTGATTCTTATCTGTTTTAAGCTTAATTCAATTATTTGATGTATTATTTTCTATCACTCAGGTGTTTTTTTTTTCTTCCATTTTTAATGGAATCAGAAAATAATTTTGTTGTTAGGTTTAGCGATTTAAATAAAATTGTGTGCAATGTCTGTTTATATTAGAAAAGTGGGTCAGACGTGTGTGCGTGTGTGTGTACTCACAGTAATCATGCTGGCCTTCATCACATGATCAGTGTGCATGTGATACTCAGGGCAGTGTTTTCACTCTCTCACATGGCCGTGGAATTATGAATTAGGCTCACACCCTACAGCTATATGTTTGCGTGAATTGTAAAGCCCTGTCCCACATAGTACATTGTTGTATTATTGTATACTACTTCTGCAGTACAATAATAAACCTAACATCTGGGAAAATGTTACGTTTTTAAATGGCATTCAGTTTTGAAGTTAAAAAAAGAGCATGTCTGTGTTATTGATTTTGATCTTATATGAAAACAAATCATTTTTTAATATGATCTGAAGGTGAGTGAAGTACATGTATGATGGGTGATCTATGCCTTCAAATAATTTTTGAGAGCAAATACAACATTTAAGTCACAATTAAATTTAAACCAATTTGATGCCATTGATTTCAAACCTAGTGCAACATGTCTTAAAGCACTTAAATGAATGAATATCCACAAATTTGCATGCTGTTTTATGAGAAAGTGTTTTGTTAATGTTTCCAGCATTTTATTTGGTGGCATAACCCTATTTAAAGCAGTCCATTGTATTTCATGAGTTCTGTAGGCAGTAGCTGTGGATTGAATATTCAACTCTTGCATCTACTATTATGATTACCCATTTGCAAGCAGCATTCTTTGAATAGCAGTGAGGCAAAGTCTAACCAAGTGTGCAATACTTTCCCAAAAGTTGGTGAAAAAACTTTCTCTCACAGACGCACACCGTGAAAACAGTGAATACAACAACTGTTTACTCTAACAAGGCCCAATAGTTCAGAGGCCTGTGAACATCCACTCCTCCTGTTTGGCATCTATGATTGGTTGAAACCTGTGCGTGTGCTCCAGGGGGAGGGTGTGTGCATATGTGTGTGTGTTTGGAGAAAGTGGAAGGACTTGTGGTTAACACAAGCCTCCCTGTGAGCTCAAATTGATTGAGACAGATCACTTGCAGTCATTCAAATAATTAAAACCACCTTTCCCAGAGCTTGCAACAAGTAAATAATGCTGAGGCGAGGCAGTGTTCTGATTGGTCAGTTGTAGATGGTAACAATTTTCCGATTGGTTCATTATAAATAGCAACAAGTGCTCTAATTTGTCAGTCATAGATCGGTTCTAAACAACAACAGTGTTCAGCTTTGTCATTTAAAGACATTGAGAGTGCTTCAGTTGGTCTGTTAGATGATAACAGTGCTCTGATTAGTTGGGGTTAGACAGTAACACTGCTCTGATTAATAATAAACAGGTGCAGTGTGTTAATTGGTCAGTTAAAGTCATGGCGAGTGTCCTGATTGATTCATTGATTGAGCTACATGTACAACTATTACTAACTCATTCCATATAAACTTTCTTCGTCTTTAACCAAAACCTAAGAAAATTATTTTGACATTGTGTTGTTCAGGTATACAAGGAGATTTGTTATCTTGTTAATGGTTACGCTTCAGTATAGGGAACAGTTCTCACTCATTATAGTTGCTCATTAGCATGCCTACTATTTGTACATATGAAACATATATTCTGCATGACCATATTTTGCATCCCTAATCCTACCAATACCTAAACTTAACAACTACTTTATTAAATATTAATAAGCAGCAACTTAGTTTATTGAGGCAAAAGTCATATATCATAGTTATATCAAGCCAACCAACTTACATTTACTCATGCAAGTTGTATATTTCATTGATTTCACAGCTTTGCAATTGACTAAATATCTTAAAGTGTTTTATGCAATGTTCTGATTGATCAGTTTAAGACAGGTAGAGCGTTCCAACTGATCCATTATAAATGTTGACAGTGCTCTACTTGGTTAGTTGTAGACAGTAACAGAGCTCCAGTTGACTTCTAGTAGACCAGTGCAGTATTCTGATTGGTCAGTTCTAGCAAGCCTGAGGGAGATGCACTGTTTGGTCATTTTCACCCCCTTGCTTTCACCCATCTCTCTTTCTATCCTAAAAATGCTGATTCTTCTTTCTCCACACATTCCAGTACAAATCTCTCTGCCTGACTGGTTCAGTAAAAGCATGCTTCTGGAATCCACCCCCACCTTCCTGTTTAAAATCCATACTGACCTGTAACAATATAGACACTCAGAATGTCACTGATACGGTTTTTATACATTTGATCCCCGAATTAGCCTTCTAAGTGCTTCCCTTCAGCCACAGCTTCTAATATAAATCTCTTAGAACAAAGCACACTTACATCTATTATACAAAGCTCTTAGGACTGGGCCAAAGACCCCATGTGTAAAGCCCCTGCTTTGTGTAGGTATCTCCTATTAAAATGGGAAGTCGGGCAGTGTCATATTGAAAAGGCTTATACCACTTATACCACTTTTTTTTTTATTTGCTACTAGCTAGGACATGCTTTTTTTAGTACACCAGCAAATCTATGCTAATGCCCTCAAGTCCTCCAGGAAAGTTTATTGTTATATAGTTCAATAGGTGCATTTAGTACACGTGTACAAAAATGTATGTAAAAACACCAGTCATTTCATATATATTTCTGCCTTTTTCAGTAATCAGTGTAAATAAATAGTATTTCTGTATTTTGTATAAACAGTATCCAAAAATAATTGCTCAAAGCTCTTATTTTACAGATGGTAATGCAACATCGCGGTGGCTTTCATGTGCAGTCATCTTTAAAATACAATTCTTCCAACATGACTTGAAGGCAACATAATATATATGCACTACAAGCCATAAATCTCTGATTTTGTTTACACATGGCCTTTAAAATATTCTTCAATCACGCTCCAGACTGCAGTGAAGTTTTCTGAAGCAGTTATGTGTTAATGCTTCCCAAGTTTACGGTCTGATGTGTACATAAAATAGCAGCACGCCTATAAAAAAAAGCAGAGACGACACCTGCAAGAGTCTTTTAATGTGCAGGTGATCATGTGCAAATAGAAGCACATATTCTGGTCCATAGAGAGCTTACTGTGAGCTCTGTGTGTGGGTGATTGTGTGCTGCAACACTCAAGGTTAGGTACTGGAGTGTGGTAATTTATGAGAATTTAAAGTAAAAAATATTGCTTAATCTTCATTCTCCCAAACATGCACACAAACTGTAACAAAGGCACACAGTAACCACCTGAACCTAAGAGCCCCATAAAAAGCCATGAAGTCACAACCTAAGACGCCAACTTGTACGCCTGTGGAGTTCACTCATAGCTAATGGAATTATACTATACTGCTTGCTTTCAACTGAAAAAACGATGTTCACTGTGAAGAAACTGAATGAGAGGTGTGAAAGGAAAAGTGTGTGTGAATGAGATTGTGACGTGTAGCTAGAGGAAAGTTACAGATATTGTTCTAATCACCACAGCCGTGTAAGACAGAGCGAGGGTGTGTGAAAGAGAGAGAGAGGGAGAGAAGCCTGTTTCTGCTTAGATAAAGTGCCAACTCTCACATACAGCTTACGACTAAGAGCATCAGAAATTAGCCAGTGGGAGAAAAGAAGTGATAAGAGCTTACGGAAATCTGAACTTTGAATATGTCTGGCAAAATCTTCAAGACAGTTTTTAAGAATTTAATGAATAGAGTAGAATAGAAAATGAATATCATAAAATGTATGTTTCTTTAATAAAATATTTTACTAAAACTAATTCAAACCATTTATAAATTATGAAAATAGCCTTATAATTAATAACCTATAATAGAATAGATATAAAAACAAACAACAAAATAACTGGTAAAATACATGTATGGACAAAACATAAAATTGAATTGAAATTCTATAAAACATTTTTTGTCGTATATATATATATATATATATATATATATAGCTGGTGAAATATAAATAATATAATTGTAAAAAAAATAATAATAATAAAAAATGTATAACTGCAAAACCAAAAATATATTGAAATATTGGTGACGAGTTTTTTGAATAGAACAAAAAAAGTATTACAATTTTAGAATAGAAAACAAAGTGCACTTACAAAAATCATATAATAAAACAACCAAACCAAATTCTTAAATATAACATTTTTGTTAGTTTACGTATTTGCATGTAAATATTGTACCAGAGAAATTACGAAAAGATGGGGGGGGGGAGAAATATAAAATAATATAGAAATATTGCAGTGTATACAAACATATTGAAATATTTGGTTTTAAAGTATTTATGACAAAAATATAACATGATAACATATATAAATAAATTCATGAAATAAAACAGAAACTCTACAAGTGCTCTAACAAAAAAGGTAGCATTTAAGTATTTGACTGATATAGAATTTAATAAAATTATAATGTTCCGTGTGTGTGTGTGTGTGTGTGTGTGCTTGTTTTATTATTGTTGTTGTTGTGTAATTTCCCTTGACCTAGTTTTCTTTAGTTGTCTGATTAGTCATTCATTTCTACCTGTGTTCATTAATTAACTCATTAGTCCCTCATTTGGTGTAGTACTTAGCCCTGCATTGCCTCAGTTTCTTTGGCCTGTCTATGTCGTGTTAAGAGGTTGTGTTCTCCTGATCCCAGTGTGGATTAATTAAAGTATATTTTTTATACTTTTATTTCTTGCCCCCTTCATATTCCTTTAAGTTTCTTCCCCCAGCAACTATGAGAATAGAATAGAATAGAATAGAATAGAATAGAATAGAATAGAATAGAATAGGTGTGATAATGAGGACATGGTACAA
>JAUMHP010000078.1:9565888-9580982 GCA_032361065.1 Enteromius trimaculatus | reverse complement strand
AGAATAGAATAGAATAGAATAGAATAGAATAGAATAGAATAGAATAGAATAGGTGTGATAATGAGGACATGGTACAATAAAATGTTAATCATGTACTTTCAGGGTGTGCATCATTGTAATACATTACCATTTGATACCATAACTGTACCTTGCCACCGGCACAGTACGTTCTCTGTACGTCATGTGTGTCTTTAGGCACAGCACGGAGTTCACAAACAGAACACCGCTAACAGGCGGTCTATAAAAGTACACACACAGCAGCTTTACACCACATTAAATATTACAGAAACACCCCAAAAACATGCCCATGCCAAGATTCACACACAAGCCTAATATATCCAGACCTCCCTTCAGGGACACAGCAAGGGCTAACACTGTGAGCAGCAGTTTAGATCTTAATTAGTCCTGGATTAATTTATTAAGTGTGAGAGAGTGTAAAGACCCAGTGAACTGAGAGAATGAACCCTTTCTGCTCTGCTGGGATGTACTGTATGTGTGCTTGTTTTCTCTATACCTGCGAGGGACACTTGTATAAAAACGGTCTCACAAATAAAATCGAATGTTATATATGTTAAATAGGGCAGTTTATAAAACAGGCCAAATAACCATTTAATAAATTCTTATTAAAATGGGTTGGGTAACCTTCAGTAGGTTTAAAGTATCATAATTATAATTAGCTTGTTTTGAGAATAATAAAAGTCAAGTACATTTTTGGCCTTGTAGTGTTGGTCTGTTGGTCTAGGCAGTTGCCAGGCCTTGCAACGTAGTTGCTAAGGTATTGTGTTATTGTGGGCGGTTACTGGGGTATTAGTGTTGTGGGTGGTTGCTAAGTGAATGTCAGCTGTCTGTCAAACAAATGGTGCATAGTAGGACAGAGCACAGTATCATACATAGAATGAAACTACTCCAGGGTCTTGTTTCTCTTACTACATTACATGCATGCAAATTGTTTTTTGATGATGTACACACATTATTATTTATTCATTTAGCGCAATATTTAACTCTTAAACTGAAAGTAATTTAGAATAGAATTAGATTATAAATAGTTTACACAGAATAATATAATATTGTGTTTTCAGTTTAACACTACTGAAATTAACTATACATTTAAATTCATTGAACTCTCTTTAGTTGTCAGCATTATTAAACCCATAAACCTGAAAAAGCACAGGGTTAAGATTAGAGTTAGGGTAGTTGACAAAATGAATAAATCGACACACATAAGTTAGTAGAATGTCTCTTGAGTGACCGTCGAAATAAAACTTTACCAGGCAGCCGTCTACTAATAGTTGACATGTAGCTGCAAAGTTACTTATAGGTAGTAGAAACCCCTGTTTCTGCCTCTCTCTTTGTCTCAATCTTTTAGCCGCTATCGATTTCCTCTCCAGCTGTGACTCATTCCATACACACACTTATAATAAGTCACATCGTACACAGACTATTCACAGATTGTATACTAGCCCACAAGCACACACACAAACACATTACTCCCAAACTAACAAACACTCCTCATTGATTTTCTCAGGCTGAGAGCTACCGGCGTACACTTCTGCTCTGCTATTGGCTGACAGTGACACAGAAATATAGAAAAGTCAAAAGGGAAAGAAAAATGGAAAAACAGGAGGGCAGCAGGGAGAAATGGGGCAAATCAGAATATATGAATCAATGGATGTGAGTGATGGAGAGTAGAATGCACATGTTTTTTTCAGGCAGCACATTTTCCATCAAATGGAGAATGTGCATTTAAATAAACAGGCTTTGTTGCGTACCAGCAAATATCCTACCTTGACTATGTTTGGAATGGCTGACTACAATACTCAACCTCATAGGAAAACCCAAAACATACTTAGGCAGAAGCTGAAATGAACATTAGTGGCAGTAAAAAAAAAAAAAAAATACATATATACATATACAAAATATATATACATACTATTTTCACACAGTTCCTTTCACAATGTTATGACCTCTCACAATAAGCAGTTCCATATGTATGGCTTTTCTGATGTAGTAAACTTGCTCGGTAGCTCACCTGGTACAGCACTGCAGAGCACCCAGGTACCAGTAAAACAGGAGTCATGATAAAAGAGCTTGAAAATGCCATTGTTGACTAGACGGCATGCTATGTGATGAAGCATTGCAGGATTCACTTTCACCCATATTGAGCAAAACTAAACTCGGTTTATATGCGGCTTACTGTAAATTTTACTTTGAAAGTGTTTCTGAACATGCAAGAAGCAATGTAACATCATTTTGCAGAAATGTCGTCACAGATACCCCCCCCCCCCCCTCTCAATACAGCTCATGTATGGAGCATGCAGGATGAATAATGTGTGCAGCATGTAAACTTTCTGTTTGCATAACAGATGATCTTCTGTATATGCTAAAGTATACACCGTGCTGGGTACCGTATCCCACAATGCAATGCACTCTTGGCTTTCCATTTCTTCATGGGTTAGATTTGGGCAGCATATTAATTTGTTTTTTCCTTGTCTTGATTTAGTTAAATCATGGCCAAAATTTAACTAAAAGAGAATGAAATAGTGCAATGTGACATTAAAAATAATTGTATTATTATTATTATTATTATTATTATTATTTATTATGATAGGGTAGAGCAGACAGGAAGTGAAGAGGAAGAGAGAGGGATGAGATCAGGGATGCTGTATGTTAATTTTTGACTCTTCTAAAGCCAAAAAAATAATATGTTTGTAGATATTTAGGAAACATGTTATGTTTGCGTAGCTGTTTACTAATTTTACTCTGAAATGTGGTTTCGGGCAGATTCCAGGCCGCAACTGCAGTATCCATTTCAACCACTAGCTGGCAATACTACATATATAAAACCACTTTTTTTAAAAATTAATTGTTCAACTCCCCTAGAGTTAAACTGAGTTTCACCCTTTTTAATCCGTTCAGCTGATCTCCGGGTCTGGCAGTACTACTATTAGCTGTAGCTTAGCATACATCTTTAAATCTGATTAGATGAAAATGACCAAAGAGCTTTAGTTTTCCTATTGAAAACTTGACTCTTCTATAGTTACATTGTGTACTAAGACCGACGGAAAATGAAAAGTTGCGATTTTCTAGGCTGATATAACTAGGAATTATACTCTCATTCCAGCGTAATAATCAAGAGACTTACCATGACTGCCGGAGGCGCAATGATATTGTTACACAGCGCCTGAAATAGCTGGGGACTATTGGGACACTGCTTAAGTGCCTGCAAATCATCTTATGTTTCTCTGAAAAATAATGCAATGGCCAGTAATTCTACTCTGAAATGTGTGTTCAGGGGCGGAATGCCTTTGTTTTTGCAAAACAATATATGAAAATGTACATAAATACTGTTCAGTTTCTTGCACAGACTGATTTCATCGTGTGTTAAAACCTCAGTGCATCATCACAAGCTGCAGGGTTTCATTTGGTTTTGTCTGTATATGTTTTTTTGACTCTTAAAACAGTGAGTCCCTTTGACTTCCATTAAATGACTGACAGACTGCAACGGTTTGAGTTAAAAAGATTGGTGCTCTACTGAATAAGAAAAGTCACCTACATCTTGGATCCTCTGGGGGTAAACACATAAACAAACACTTTTATTTTTGGGTGACCCATCTCTTTAATGGCTCTTTATGAAACCAATTTGACAAAAAAGAGTCTTATATGGGATCACGAAAACAGTTATTTTTTAAGATACTGTCTAGATAGTATATTGCAGAAGTAAGAAGAGTATGCCATTATCACATAGCTAGTTCTGTGGTATTTTGCTATCATTCTTATGCAATCTTTTTTCTTCCTCTTTTTTTCCTTCTAGGGATTTCCATCTCTTTCAGTCTATTTTCATCATCTCTCACCCGCATCTTTATTTTCCTCAAGGTTCCTGAGTTGAACGTTGTGCCAATCTCTGCCACCTTCTTCTTTATGGCTTTCTGTTGTTCTCTTGCTCTTTTACTCTCCTCCTGTAATAATATTTGATTTAGCTGCGTTTTTTTCTGCAGTAGATACATCAGAGAGGAGAGTGAAGGGCAGCTAGATTGCAGAAGAGTAGGAGGAGGAAAAGGAGAGAGGCAAGCGCTCCCGAGAGAGAATAATTGCTCTGATGATGTTAGCTGAGGGAGGGAGGGAAGGAGAGAGCGTGACGTAACGCGGGAGGCGTGAGGAGTTAGGGAATACCCTCATGAAGAGAGACAGAGAGGGTGTGTGGGTGTAGGATGAAGAAGCGCTGTCAAATGTAAAACCTCTCTCTCTCTCTCTCTCATGTTTCTTCTTCAGTGGTGTGTGGCGTGAGAAAGCTGAGCCTCCAGCCCATGTTTAAAGATTCATGATGCAGAGTTCTGCATCTCAGCAGAGAGCTCCACTTACACACACACACACACACACACTCCATATGCTTCTGTACCAGTACAGAAACATTATTCATGCTCACATACCATGAAGATGTGTGTAAACTAAATGCAGCTTAGATGTGAAGCTGGAAAACATTCAAATTAATTAATTAATATATTCATAAATTGTTTCTTGAAAAACATACTCCAAATAAGCTTTGCCACTTTGAAAAATATGCTCTTATTTCTTAAAGATATATATAAAAAAAATTGCTGGAAAACATGACAAAAATACATATATGTGTGTGGATATTTAAATTCAAACAAATGCATTTACATATTTAAGAAAATAATGTTTATATTTTAAATGCATTTATATATATATATATATATATAAATTATGTGAATATAAATGTATACAAATTAGTGGTGTCAAAATTAGCGTGTTAACGCATGCGATTAATTTTTTCAGATTAATGCGTTACAAATATTTAACACAGGGGTGTGGCTAGGATTGGACACCCCACGCACAACTGCTGCTTCTGTCACTTTTTCTCTTGACAGAAGTGCGTTTATTCAGTCACAGAGCATCTTTACTACCACATCAAATGGGAGACATTTCAGTATCCTTTCATTTCAAAACGCAAAATAAACTACGTGCATGCAACGCCGTGTTCAGTTAAGTCATGAAGCTTCCCAAAAGTCGATTAAAGCTGCCTTAAAACATGTCATATATTTACATGAACAAGTCTTTGAAATGTTCTGGAGCAGCGCAGCACTGTCTCACTCATCTAACACGACTGACCTGAGGTGGGTCAGTAAAGGTAGAAAGAGTTGAGAGTAAATAAGATTTGTGTCAGAACTGCATCACATTCAGCAGCGGCAGCTCTTAAAGAAATAACAGCCCAAATAACCTATAATAACCAGCTGCTGTGATGTCTATTAATCACAGGACAAAGAAAAAAGGGGATAGCTTCATGGATTCATCAATATTTAATTTAGAATGTGTCTGATAACTTCAGTTTCAATTTCTGTATATGTCTGCTGAAGTGCACAAGTAATATGACGTTTATTATAATGGGTTATGTGAAGATTGTTTTAAGTTCACTTAAATTAGACTTTTTTTTGTTTAATCTAAATGTTAAAATTGATAGCTCTTGATTATGGTATACTGTAATGTTGAAGACTATAGTCAACAGTTAAAAAAAAAATTGAGAGGGGGGCAATTTCATAATAGCTTGGTAATGTTGAATGGCTATCCAATGATTAAATAGCTACTAGGGGGAAAAACTATTCCAGAGACATCAGAGTAATGCTGGCCTTCAGTCACAAAAAAATAAAAATAAAAATATATAAAAAAAATTTACTGTCTTTCTGTTGTTTATACATTAATGTTTGAATGTGAAATGTTTGCAATATAAAAATGTATTTAAAAACGTTACTGTAAGTTGGATTTACTCGTGATGAATTTCAGAAAAATATGCAATTAATCAGTCACCTTTTTTATCGATTGACAGCACTAATACAAATACATGTAAATATTTTCTAAATATATAGTGTATGTTTGTGCTTTTATATATACTTAATAAATACAAAAACAAAAAAACCTTTTATTTTGGATGCGATTAATCATTTGACACACACACACACACACACGTATGTACTGTATTAAAACCTTTCATCAAAGTTGACCTAAAATCAAAAAAAGTACCTATTCTTGTCTTAGGACAACTTTAATAAAAGGTTTTGATCCACTTCGAATGTTGACTACTGTTTACTGAACATATGATATTTTATCATACTCTGTATTTCTGTCATGTAATTTAAGACATAAATTGATTGTATGCATAAAACCTTTATTTAAAATAACAACAACATTATTTTTCCTATCCCACTGATATATTTTTTATGTTTCAAGTCAAACGTCATTTTTTTAAGAAACAATCTTTGCTTGTTAAGTAAATGTATGTTGACTAAAGTATGTTTAGATACTTCAACTTGACAATACAAAAACACAACGCAATGAACTTATTTAATAAAAGTAGCCTTGCTTGGCATCATCATGAAGAAATGTTTGCACAGAATGCCGCAACTGGCCAATCAGAATGAGAGTTGTTATGCAGTATACATGAATGCATGAAAAAATTATCATGCAAAATAGGATAAAAGAGTACACTAAATGTTTCGATCCCTTATCCATGTTCATTCCCTGCATTGCAGCAGAACGATTTAAGAAATTTCATGTTAGAATTGGCCGTATGACATGTTATGGTTCATAATGCAGCACTGTTCTTGCTTATCACTGCATGCCGCTATTTATAGTGCTTCCCAAGAGCAGAGAAAGACTCCCATCTGAAAGAGCACACACACACACACTCATGCTGAGGGAAGAGAGTAGCTGCAGTGGGAGGGGTAGGGAGAAAAGGTAGATTGCTGAAACTCTCAGAGTGAGAACTTGAGAACGAGGTTAGACAGAGAAGGTGAGAAACACGTGGATATGATTGATGGGCACAACACCACATGAAAAGAGGTGAAGGAAGAATATAAAGGACGTGAGACAGGAAATGGAGGCGGGAGAGAGAAGAATAGGAGAGAGATGAACAACATGAGCAATATTTCCAAAATCATCCATCTGAAAGATGGTACCAAATAAAACCGTAAAACCATCTAATAAAGGGAGAAATCACATGTATTTTTTTTTATAAGCTTTTATGTTTGATATTCATTTTATATGTTTTGGATTGTTTTGCATTTGAGATACATGAAATGTCGAGGAATGTCTAAATGTGTGATTTTGGTATTATCTAATAAATATTAAACAAAAAAGAAAGAAAGAAAGAAATACAGAATAGGTAACGAAGCCTAAAATCATTAGTAACTAAACAGAGACTAGTTTTGGATCATGCTGATTTGCTGTTATAAATTAAGCGTATTAAACCGCTTCTAGCAATACACATTTCTGTATTTTTTTTTAATGCTGGAGAATGAAATTAAATACGTTACTGTATCATGTTTTTGGACAATCAGTGAGCTAATAATTAAAAATAAATAATTAAGTAAGTAATAAAATAAAATAAATCATTATAATTAAAATGTAATAAAAATTTTAATATGTGATAAAATATGTGAAAAACTGTGATAAGTACCGTGATTAACAGCATTAACTGCATTATTTTATTTGTTGTATGCAGTCGAGAAGGTCAAAACCTTTGGAACCGAAAACACAATGTTAAATAGAGTTCAAAATCTGCTAAGAGTCCAAAATAAGAACAGGGCCGTGTTGTAACTTTTACTGTACCCCCCAAAAAATGATCTGAAGCTTAGCACACTTATTGTTTCTATTGCACAATCTACGACAACTTTGTCACGTTGCCTAATGACTTATTGTGTCTCTGAATGAGGGAAGAATGATTCTGTCTGGCCTGAAAGGCAGATGATCCCTCAGAGGACCAAAAGGATAACTGGCAAGAGAGAGAGAAACGCCCTCTAGTGGTTGGGCTCATGCTGTTTTGCCTGTATTACTGTCCGTAGTGATAAACACACACTTCTGGTCAAGGCCTGGCAATCGTAAACACACTATTAGACTAATAAGCTGTTACTGGGTTGAGGGAAAAGTATGTAGTATTATTAATATTAAATAAAAAATAAACATCAGTTGCCTTTATGGCTTTTTATTCACTTTTACAAGGAAGTTGATTTAAAGATTATTATGCCAAAGATATCAGAAGGAAGTTACTTGGTTTGTGTTATTATTATTATTATTATGGCAACTGATATAGATACACCAGATACCAAATGCTTCAGATTTCTTTACTTACAATATAATAGTGTGTAAAGCAAGCTGGAACGGTACGCTGTGTGAACAAAACCTAATCAGTTTTCACATGCTGCTTGGTTTGAGGAAGGTGATTTTGTAGGGATGGTGTATTTGTGTAGGCCAAAAACCCAGAAATGAGTACCATCGTCCAGAAGTCCATGTGATTTAAAAGGGTATTTGCCTGAATTAACGTCTATGGTTAACGGAATAGTTCACCCAAAACATTCTGTCATCGTTTACTCTCATGTAGGAAAGATACACACACAAAGGAAGATATTTTGAAGAAAGTTTGTAACCAGGCTGTTTTGGTCACCATTGAATTCCATAGTATTCTTTCCTAATATGGAAGTCAATGGTGACACAAAACTTTCTTCAAAATATCTTACTTTTGTTAGTCACAATAATCCAAAAGCCAGCTGAAAAATCTCTTTACACTTATTCCCTATTAAATATGACTCAATAAATTCCTAACTTGCTGCTTATTAATAGTTAGTAAGGTAGTTGTTAAGTTTGGCTATAGGATTAGTGATGTAGAATAAGGCATTAATATGTTCTTGATTAATAAATGGCTAACATTTCAGGAATCATGCTTACGTATCTGACTTGATTCCTCCTACGAGTGACTCCTATCTAAAATGAAAGCCGAGCATCTTGACTTTGTCACAGAAACCTGCGGATGCATGTGAAGTAGAGCTGAACCAGGCTCTGAGATGCTGAAGAGTGATTATCTTTCACCACTCTCATGTCTACATCTCATGCAGAGCGCTGTGGCGTCTTTATAAGAAAACAAATGAAAAACACCCTCAGGAGACGCAGATAGAGCCCTGCCAGAATTCAATCTGGCATGTCAAAGTCATGCAGAGAATGTAAAGCATATATAAAATGACTCAAGTTCTGGCTGGTTTGAATATCATCTACAGTGTTTTCCAAAATCAGACGTGGTCCTGTTGCATGCCACAGCAGTGAATGATGATATGGTGGTTTTTGTTTGTGACCATGACAACATACTATTAAAAGTCCCATTAAAACTGCTGTACTAACATTAACATTTAGCGCAAATATAAATGAGTAATTATTAATAACTCACCATACATGCATTCATGGTCATATAAATAGTATGAAAATGAGTCAAAAATAATTCTGCTACAGCCTGTCACCCAAGTCATCACAGATGGAGAAACCTCTAAAGCAGTGAATGGGAGACTGCCGCAATTTTTGCGTTCTTATTTAAAAATGTACTTATAGCATTCATAACATTTGTTGTGAAAAGAAGAAAACATGATCTGGAACTAATTTTGGTCACATTTTATATTAGGTGGCCTGCTGTGTGCTTACATATTGTGCTCATTTTGTATTGCACATCTTCTGCTATCGAGAAGAGATACGGGTAAAGTTAGGGACAGGTTTGGTTAGGTTTATGGGTGGGTTAAGGTGTAAGGGATTGGTCAACAGTGGGTCAATTATAAATGTAATTACAGAAATTAATTACAGATGTAAGTACAGTGTAAAAAACATGTATGTACACAATACGTGCATTTGTCATGTTTAATGTTTCTTTGTGAAGTTAATAGGAAAATCACTGTGTATTATTAACAGTGCACATTAAAACTAAAAAAATATGCTGACAACTGAATCTGGTATGATATGGTACCTTATAATACTGCTCTAATAATAGTTTATTATCACCAAAACTTTAGAAGTGTATGTTGGCTGATCTCGATATAGCTAGAATATTAGAAATAGAATATTACAGAAACTTTTAGAATGTTCCCATCTTTGCTAAATATATTTTTCAAAAAATACATAAATACCATTTAAATCCAATGTTTTATTATTAAAGTGCCCCTATTATGCTATTTTAAACGTTGCTAATATTGCTTTATGAGTCTGTACATGCTACCAGGTCTACATGCTTGCAAGTTCAAAAACACTTTAGTTTTCTCCAAAAATAGATTTAATTTTACCCCTTTTCTAAACGATTTATAAACAACTCAGTTCGAAGAATCAGTCTGTCTAAACCCCTCCTCTCCGTGAGCTCTCACTGCCGTGATTGGTCAGATGGCAAATTCCTTTATGATTGGTCTACCGCTACAGCGGTCCACAGAGCTTGTACCAAAACTATACTTTCTGACATTACTAGAGGTGCTTTCTGAGAAAATACGTCAACTACTGTAGTTAACACGGACTACCGTGGAAAGTGCTCGCAATTGTGAGTGAATCGGGCACACCTCTACGTTGTGAACTTCAGCATTGTATAATGCATAACACTGCGTTAAACATTGTTTATCATTACTTAAACTAATGAGACAGACAGACAGTCTAGCTGCATTAGTCACAATGTTTAGACTACATTAGGCCAACGGCTGAACAACAAAAGTACAGAAACGTAAGTTAGCTGGTTACCAAGACATGTGCAGGGTTGTTACACAACAGCGTACACAAATATGTATTATGAACACTAGAAAATACAATCATCAATTATTAATCTTACTTACAGGTAGAAGTTCAGAGGAGCAAGCAGGTCCAAATAAACTGTACACTGATCCATCTTTTAAGACCAAGCGTTTGGTGAATATCACATTGTACTCCAAGATTGGAAAAGCAGTCATCAGTAAAATGAGGCGAACACAACAAAAGATTGTACTGCTGAGGTGTTGTTGAAAAAATGAATGTTAACCACTCATTCTTTGCAGATTCATCTTTCGGAAGGGCATATAAAAAATGTACTCTCACAGGATACAGCGTCTTCTTGACATGATGTAATCCACATGGAAATTGTACTGCATCCTTGTCTGGTGTATCTGTCATGTTCTGATTGGTTGTCCAGGTTATGTGTCTTTTTCCTATTGGTTGATTCCTGTCATGCGATTCCAAGTGTTTGCTATAAGTAGCCATGTTTCCATTGTTGTTTTGTAGCATATTGATGTTGTGTATGTCTCGGTTAGATTGGGATCGAGTACATTGTGGGCATTGATCCAAGACCTCTCCTCCAGGTCGTAGCCCTCCCAGTCGATCAAGTACTGGAGGATTCTGCCCTGGCGCCTGGAGTCCATGATCTTACGTACTTGTTAAGCCTCCTCTCTATCGATGAGCAGGGGGGGAACATTGGTAGCCGCAACCTCGTCCTGATCCTGATCTCATTCCGGAGCATCAGCGGACTTAAGCAAAGAGACATGAAAGGTGGGCGAGATATGACTGTTGGCCTGTTCGATGACTCGGCGGATGTGAGACCTGCATACCAGGTCTGTTCGCTCAGAGTAGCCAGTGGTCCACGGTGGGAGTGTTCGCCTGACCAGGGACATAAGGGCGGCTGGTACCCAAGGATGCACTGCAAAGGTGTCATGGTGGTAGCTGGTTTCCTCAGAGAGTTTTGGGCATATTCGGCCCATATGAGGTACTGGCTCCAGTCTTGTTGATTTCCTCAGACAATAAGCTCTGAGGAAACGGGTTAGCTCTTGATTGAGTCTCTCGGTCTGTCCATTAGACTGTGGATGGTACCCTGAAGTTAAACTCACGTTAATGTTCAATTGAGTGCAAAAGGCCTTCTAAACTCTAGAAGTAAATTGAGGTCCTCGGTCGGACACAATATCTTCAGGCAGGCCATAATACCAGAACACTTGCTGCATCATGACTTGTGTGGTCTCCCAGGCCGTAGGACGTTTAGGTAAGGGAACAAGGAAGCAGTACGGGATCTGTGGACTGAGCCTCCGTGATCTTTGACATTATATCCCATTGTATGGGAGATATGATGAGTGGAGCGGGGATGATTGATTCTGGTTGAGTATCTTGTGTTGCAGGATCGCTTTGGCGTGAAAGAGCGTCTGCCTTGCCGTTCTTTTATCTTAAAGGTTATCTTAAAGTCGAATCTGGAGAAGAAGAGTGACCAGCGTACTTTACGTGAATTCAATCTCTTGGCTGTTCGCAAATATTCCAGATTGCGATGTTCGGTGCGGCCACCTGGCTGAAGTTCCTAATGAATCTTCTATAAAAGTTATCAAAACCAAGGAAGCGCTGCAGTTCTTTTATGGTTCGTGGTTAGGCCAGTTTAGTACTGAGGTTACATTCTTTTCATCCATAGTTACGCCCTCGGTACAGGTGTTCAAGAGGAACACTTTCAGGTTGCGATGGCCTTAGATCATAGTTGGGTTTCGAGAGGCAGTGATTCTTACAAATATCCGACCACCTAGTGATCTGTCGCTCCTTCCAGAAGATAACAGGGTCATGAAGTTCGAGCCAGGGTAGAGCAAGGATGAGGTCTGGTGAGTAAATAACGTACAGTTGTATGGTTTTAGAGTGCAGGGAGCTGATCTGTACTCGGTCAGGGAATGGATCCTTCCGGACCTCAGAGGTTGACCAGAGACAATGAATGCAGTAGCATCATTCTTACAATCCTTCATTATTATTGTGACATCAATGGTTAGAGCAGAGTTGTGAGGAAAGTCACCCGAGAAGAAGCCTGCAGGACCGTAGCTCTCCAGAAGCAGTGTTGGAGACCCATGGTTTAGCATCATATGTGCAATGCTGTACCAGGTGAGCTACCAAGCAAGTTTACTTTGTCTGTAAAGCCACATTTGGAGCTGGTTATGTAATATAAATGACAAAATGCATTGGTTTAAATATTAGCTTTCTGCACCTATGCGCAGAAAAATAGCTGTTGTTGTTCAAAAAACACTTCCATTTACAAATCATGTACTATGGTAAATGTGTTCTGAGATCATGAACTACATGATGAAAAAAAAGTCTTTGTAAAACGAAACATGCCCTTGTTGTAATTTGTGTGAAAGAGAGAACAGGCTGTTGGTGTTTTATTGTCACTAGTGTTCGTTTCAGCTGGAAACAACAGTGCATTGCATGCATGTGTATATATTGAGAGCTTAGAATTTCAAGTAGAGGCACTGCTGCTAGTCACTAATGAAGGACTGACGCAATCAAGAGTTGTCATGACATTGTTTTTCTGAGTCACTGATCTGGCTCTGCTGTTGACCTTCAGTGATCCTCATACCTAACAAGCCATTAAAATCAAGAAAGATGTATGCTCATATTTACACACACAAAGAGATCATTTCATCCATTCAATGTTCTGTTGTATAGCTTTAAGCATCCAACATTTCATTGTTTATATTGCACATGTATGCTGATTTCTTCCTGCACTCTTTTAAAGCTCTAGGTAAGATGAGCAGATTCAGCTGTCTTTACTGCTGTCTGCGTATCCTGATCACTGTGCATTACAAGCAGCTGCGCAGCCATTATATACACTAGCCACAGAGCAGCAGCTGTGCACACCATGATACATCCTCAATAAATAACACGTAAAGCTGGCTCTGTAAAACCTCCAACTCAATGAAAGCAGTGCAGATCATAGAGTGAAAGAGAACAGCAAAAAGGTTGGTTTGCTAAGACAACACACTTGTTTCCTCTGTGCTGAAGAGAACCCTCCTTATTTGCAGACTAAATTAGATTCAAATTGGTTGGAAGCATTATTGTTTTTCCACCTCATGTGGTTGGTGACGCTGACAGTGGTCAGTCATTTTTCTTATTTACATTTTTTAATTTAAAAAACATATACAATTTTTTTTTACATTTAATCACTCAAATACTCTTATGTGATAACCATATTTTAATTTCTGAACTCAAATTTATACAGAGGTATAAAGTCAAACTATTAACTGTCCTGAAATCAAAATTCATTCTTACTTAAAAATAGGAGTTTGGCATTATTTTTAAAAACGTTATTTAAAATTTTTCCATTTTCTTTATGTATTATTTATATGATATTTTAATTATTATAATATGGTATTTTTAAATAACATATATTTAATATTATAATAATATTTGTAACATAGTAGCTTCACTAATAAATTAATTATTATCATGTTGTACATCCAACATGCGCATGTCAAAGTCAACAAATCTATTCAAATATTATATGTTATTTATGAATTAATCATTCATTATATTTCTTTAAAAAATAAGCTTTTACTTTAAAAAATATATATTTTTTTCCTTTTATTTATTATGGACAGTTTATTTCATTGACCCATTTATTATAAGCAAGCATTTATCATAAGCAAATCACCATAAGTCGAGATTTATCTGAGAGTTTTAAAATTAAATGTTGTAATATTATTACAGTAGATTGGATTAGCTGCTGACTGAGTTTGGCTTCTTCACCTACATTTACTTGTATTCCTCCTGGCATGCAACACTCTTTATTTATTCATGAAGACGTGCTTCCCCCTAACTGAGAGTGTTAGTATGGAGGGGGTATTCATTCACATTTACATTTTTGTAATGTATGAGTGAGATGGTATGTGATGTGCAAACTTAATTCCCTGTAACTGTAATACATAATTCCACTGTAAATCAGAAACTCATAAAGGAATTTCAAGTGAAATCACAAAATATGATGCAGCTAAATGTTTTTCTCAATATACTTTTGCACTGATTTCTAACTTTCCTTTAAAATATCTAGACCAAAATGGGGTTACAATGAATGACGTGTACTTAAAGTATATTATGTTAAACACCATGCTTTAGATAAAGTTACACTTTCAGTTATGATACTGGCTTCCAACGATTATGAAAGTACGTAATCAATAATATTAAATGTTATATATATATGACATTATTTATATTTGATCACCCTGTGAAGTTCTCTTACTAAAATAATGGAGGGGTCTACAGTTATATATTTAAATGTATAATATATTTAATATAGCAATATATTTAACACTCTGCTCATGATTCTAAATTAGTAGCACTTGTTTGAGGTCCTTAGCTGTCATAAAGACACCTGTGCACCCCACCATCAACATGGGCAAAACCAAAGAGCTGCCAAAAGACACAAGAGACAAAATTGTAGACCTTCACAAAGCTGAAAAGGGCTACGGGGCAATTGCCAAGCAGCTTGGTGAAAAAAGAACAACTGTTGGAGCAATTGTCAGAAAATGGAAGA
>JAUMHP010000078.1:9535425-9565788 GCA_032361065.1 Enteromius trimaculatus | reverse complement strand
TAAATAAATAAATAAATAAATATATATATATATATATATATATATATACACACACACACTGTTTACAATGCTAAAAATCATTTAAAAAAAAAACTGAACAAATTGTAATGTTTTACTGTATTTTTGAGCAAATAAATGCAGCCTTGGTGAGCATAAAAGACTTAATGATAAAAAACGTCATGGCGCCAATAAAGCATAACCTTCAGTTATATGCAGAAATGCTATTAATTATTACAGTAGTTCATAAGGCACAGTACATCAGGTTATTGGAATATTACAGAACTAACTTGACATCAAAACATTTTATTATTGTACAAACAACTACATTGATTATAAAATATAGTAGTGAATAAGCAAATGCAATCATTAAGACTAATAGAGTAAATTGTACAAAGTGCATTTATTCCTTCCTGAATTTCTGTTTAGTGATTTTAGAATAGCACTTCACTAATGTCCCCCCGGAGAATCCTGAAGCTTGTCATCATCTGGTGGTTAAATGATGGCAAACCCCTCGTTTTGAAAGAACTAGTGGCTCTGAGAACTGCGGGTCTCATTTGAGTTGTAACATTCACAGAATGATTTGTGCAAAGCAGTGTTAAGTTGACACAGTTCCCTTTTCCACTAAATGAAGGGGAAGAGTCTCTTTTTCAGGATGTAGAGCACTGTAGCCAGAAACAGAGCAAGAGCTAAAAAGATCAGCAGTTTGTCGGTCAGTTCACGCCGATTATATTTCAGGATGAGTTTTCGCCCCAAGTGAATGGTTCCTGTCATGGCTTTAAACTCTTCATTCGTCTCCAGCACAGTCCTTGAGGATGAAGCTGGAAACAGAGCGAGGGGACAAAATATTCATCACCAGATTCTTTCAACTTAATCTGCAAGATTAAAACAAATATTTAAATGCTTTCACAAGATGTTTTTCCAAAAACAATACAATTATATGTGAGCCTGTACCATGAGTATTTGTAGCACAATTATAGATTTTTTTTCTATGCCAAAAATCATATTTCCACCCACAAATATATTAAAACCTTATTTTTGATTAGTAATAAGCATGACTAAGGACTTAATTTGGACTTAATTTTATTTTATTTTTTTGCACCCTCAGAATCCAGATTTTAACATAGTTGTATCTCGGTCAAATATTGTGCAAACAAAAATATTGTTTTTGAACATGAGTGTGTTTGGTTTGCTTGGGATGTATTTATTTATGCTTTTGAGCACTAATTCTTGTCAGTTTTAATTATTTTAGTTTTACCAGATTAACGCTCGCATATCATGAAGATTGCGATCTCATTCCCAGTGACCCAGAGCACATAGGCTGTTTTACCCAGAGTTCCGATGGTCTCCTCGCTCTGCTGCACCTGCTGTGACATCATCCGGCTGATGCTCATCAGACTCTCTGTGATATCACTGGATGTCTGCACCAAACTCTCTTTAGTGGCCTTCCTACAACCACAACAAGATCAATTCAGTACATATGGCTTGGGACAAAGCTGAGAAGTAAACAATAATAAATCTGCAATTGTTTTGCTTTCTTTTCTGAATATTGGGTGGCCTTAACTACTGTGTATTTGCATCAGTGCACTTATGATGTTCATCATTTATTGCAAAACACTTCTGCTGCTATTGAGGTGGGATAAGGGTAAGGTCAGGGCGGGTTTGGAGGTATGGGTAGGTTTAAGTGTAAGGGATGGTTCAACAGTGTAATTATAAATGTAATTACAGAAATTAATTACAAATTGTAATTATTTTATAAATTATAAGTACTGTTTAAAAACATGTACGTACACAATAAGTGCATTGTATCAGATGGTTCCTTTTAATTTGATAAGTTTTACCTTTGTCTAACTGAATCACCACCTTGAAGCAGTTCGTCCTTCTCCAGGTTGTCAATGGTCAGCTTGCAGGCCAGATTTGCCTTCCTCCATGCCGTCTGGTTACTGAAACATTGGAGTAAAGATAATATTGCAATTTAACACTTAAACAGAAAAAGGATCAGACCGTAAAAATGTGTTTTCTAACCTTAACATCTGCTTCCGATGGCCTTCCGTTTCACTCAAGATAGCTTGTTTATCAGTCTCTCGGTCTTGTTCTTTTGCCATCTGCTCCATGTCCTATCAAAAAGTTTGGGTCTGCTATTATCTGCAATGTTAAGTCTTTTTAATATAATAATTTATTCATCCTTGCAACAAAATATTTTTTAAAAAAAATTGTACATGTGTTTTATATCGCAACTGATTCTGCAGGGGTTTTTGTGGATCGTATAGTGTGATGTAAGAGAATATGAAACTCACACCTGAGGAAGTCCAAGCGGAGCAAAAAATGTGCAGATGTTGTTTTTTTTAATTTGGCAAACAAGTAAGACGAAATTCTGACAGTTGTCAGTCTATATCTCAGAATAATATTTCATTTCAATGCTTGAGTACTTATGCTCAAAGCTCTGCAGTTTTAATTGTAGGGTAATGAAATACAATGATGACTGATGTACAAATACATATTGGATTATATCTGATACACCTCCACATTATCTAAAATAATATGTAGACCTAAGCCACTGTAGTCCAATAGATTTTCACCATGAAATATTAATAACAACACAAGTTATTTACACACATAAAAAATTGTTTAAGATTTATATATATACCTACAAAATGTCAATAACATATTGATATTATCCAACTGTGCATCTCAAAACTAATAATGGCTAGAACATAGATAAGTTAGTACATGCAACAAATGTTGTATCATTTTGTACTACTGTCATCAAATAAGAAAGCTAATAAAGTAAAATAAATACAGATTTAAAATAAATTCATCAATCCATTAAGAGCAAAATAACATGCATTATGGAAACTTCTTGTTTCTTGATGTTTAATTTGATAGCATACTATGATGACGACGATATAAAGAGTTTATTTACAAAGAGTTTTTATTATGTTATCATGTTTATATTGTTTTAGCTTTTTCTAAAAGCTAATCAATTAACAACACTAAATGAATTAACACTAATTAATTGTTAACAACGGAGTTATCTATTTTTGCAAATAAACTCTTCGTATATACTTCTTACAGTACTGGCATCCGTTTTGACGGAAACATTGACATTTTTGGTAAAGAAATGACGAATGTACCTGAATCCTCTGTCTTAACTGACTGAACTTTTCCTTCACTGAGGAGTTCAGATCCAAAAGCACTGCCTGTGGCCCACAGCAATCTCTTATGTCCTGACACAAGAAAAAAACGTCTTGAAAAAAGAATGTATTACTTCCAATGGACACAGACACGACAGTTACGGCTACATTTCTGTATTCCTACAGTTAACTTGATAGACAAACCTAACAGTAAGACAGCAGCAGACACATTGATATAAGGAATAAAGTCTACCTGAATAAGAGCTTTGATTTCCAGATCATATTTGATAATCTCTTGCCCACAAATTCGTACATGTACATCAGAGGAGGACGCCATGTTTGTTGTCATACGATACGTCAGAAGGTCCAAACCTCAGTGCATTTTCAGATCGCCTTTTTGATACGCCCTGCAAAAGTGTTCCGAGAGCAAAACAGCGCATAATACCACTTCACAACTTTTCATAAGAGTATATTAATATGATATATGATTGATTCAATTAATCAAAAGCGACAGAAAAAACATTTTTAATTCGGCTCGTTCTCTTATCAAAAAATATAAAAATGTAGGCTATCATTTCCATATGAAATGGTTTAAAAAGCTCTATAGCCTAGTATTAACTGTGAATGCCTATTTCTTATTTTCACAAACACGTCGGTTTAGTCGAGTAGCTAAATTTTCACTACACTGTACAAAAACAATCCGTAAAATTTACAGTAAAAATACGGCAGCTGGGGTTGCCAGAATAAAACTGTGAAAAGTAACAATACGGTATCAATAATTTTTCAAGGTTTTGTGTTAAATTTAGTCAAATACCGTAATTTGTAATAATAAACCCTAATAACTGATTTAATGTTAATATACCAACCTATTAAGTTGTGAAATCTATTTTGTACCTTTGAAATAGACATACGATGAACCAAGTCCCATTACAAGCAGGTTTTATGTAGGAACATATATAGAAGGTGCTCAGAGTCATTCACACAGACTAAACACCATCATGGTAAAAATTATTAAACTGAAATGAGCAATAAACAATCATTTAACAACATTCCATGTAACATACAATCCTAATAAACATAACTAATACAAAAAATCTAAAAAGAAACTTCAAACATCAAATTCTAACAAAATTTAAAATGCAATGCAGGGAATTCTGGGAATATCAGTTTACGGTGTTTAACTGTAAATTTAACAAGAACCATTAACCATTTAACAGTTTTTTACAGTTAAAATCACGGTATTTTTTTTGCAGTGTAGCCTATTGTATAAACTGTTATAGACTTATAGACCTACAAATAAATACCCACAAAATGTCAATAAACCAGTTATGGGCTAATCATTATACTTTTATGATGGTTATAATCCAACTGAATAAAATAAATAGCCCTGGGGGATAGATAGACAGACAGATATAAAGACAGACGGATAGCTAGATAATAATGAATATGAACATATGTGACACTGACAATGAAGTAATAGAATACTACTACTGAAAAAGTATTATATATATAAGTTTTATATATGCATGTAGCCTATATATGGGATGGAACTGCACTATTTAAAAATAAGTCAAGTAACTTTAACAGTAGGCTACTGTGAAAGAGAACACAACTATTGACAGAATAATAGGGGAAAGTTTGTGGTTTCATTTTGACTTAGAAATGCATGGCTGTTGCCAGAAACACTAGGCATCCAAGAATTAAGTGAGGAAAGAGAAAGAATTGGAGGAAGAGAAGAAAGGAAGAACAGAATGAAGTAGCTGGGTCACTGAGACAATCATGTCATTTGTGAAGCATGTGAGCAAATCTACCGCTGTACAATTGAAATGTTCTTGTCCCTGAGTTAAGAAGTACACTGAGGAGCGGAATAGTGAAAACACTTCGTACATTTAGTAAAAATGCAAAACAGATCAAGGGCTGCAGTTTCTAATCTTTATTTTGATAGTAAAATCAATAATAGAATTAGACTATCATGGTTACAAGCAGAATTGTGGTACCAACTCCGGGTTGATACAATGCAGTGACATAATTAAGGATAATACAAAAAAAAACTGAAATCAAACAATAAGAGGCACAATAACACAAAACGGACACATTTTGAAGATCAATCACAACTGCTTTTAAGCCTACTTCACATCTGTACACTAACAAGGCTCGATAAACCAAGCTGTTCTCCAACTAGTTGTGCCGAAAAAAAAGAGAAAAAAAAACAACAAAAAACGGAAAGAAATAAAAGTCAAAGAAAATGTCCAATGTATGTCAAAACCCAGCACAACACTGAAACATAAATAGAACAACTGTCAAGATATTGTATTTGAACAGGCATATATGTGAACTACAAATATAGACATTGCTAATAGGATCAAGTAACTGTTAGTTTCAGTAGGATACACTTCTGCAGAGTTTTGCGTAAGAATATCACCAAGAGATCTATGACAGAGCACTTAGCAATGAAATACAGCCTTCCTACTGTGACTAGAACCAAGAAAATAAAAACACAAAATAAAAAAAATAATAAAAAAGAGAACGATTTTACACTTGGGGAGTACACACACAGTACTAGCTACTTAAGGATCCCATGCTAAATTATCAAGTAGAATACCATACAACATTAGAAGCACAAGTTCACTTATTGTGTTTTTTTTTTAGTTTTTTTATTTTTTTTTTATTTAGTTCTTTTTTTCAAATAATTGACACTTCACGTCAATCGTTGTAAATTGAATGTTGTATGGATTTTCAAAACTAAAGAACGAAAGGGAATCGAAACGAAAGGGTTTTGGTGGCCTTGGTTACGTTTTCGCAAACCCCGCTTCCAATGTTTAAGGTCAATTTAGTCGCTCGATGCAAAAAATTTGGCAAAAGTTCGGAAGGGAATGTAAATCACTGCAGTGTAGAAAAAGTATGCGAACGTTCCTCGGAGACCTTTTTGGTAACGTTGGTTTCAGAGTAGTGATTCGAGTGAGTCCCATGCACTTTAGTGCAAGAGATCTGGGCCCAACAGTCCAAGTGACCCTACTAGCTCTCCATGTCTTCCTCAACAGAAAAAGATAATAAACAAACAAGCAAACAGACAATCAAAATAAGCTATCACCGCTACATTAGCACGGCCCTTTTCCCGCCCGACCACTGGTTCGGTCCAAGTCCAACATGAGCGCCCTGTTTGGGGTCAGGTCTTGGCACAGGTGTTGCAGTGGCTTGAGCAGATGTCGTAAGAGCAACTTTATTTCGGAACGGTTTCTAGCATAAGATCGGGGAAGGACAAGAGTTCACGGACCTGGCAGCACGTGCCAAGCCACAGCTCCGAGGGTGTTCAAGTACGTATTTTGAAATTCAGCACCATGGGTGGTGAGACAGGACTCCTACCCAATGTCCAAGTTTTTTTGAACCCAATAAAACGAAGAGCTTCTCCCCCCTCCACATCGTCGTGAAGGGAGCCAAGCAGCGGAGACCACCAAAAGAAGACTCAACTTTTCTCTGAGGGAGTGACTGAGTGCAAGGAAAGCGTCCCGATGCGGCAAACGAGGACATCCGTCAGCGGTCCGCCGAGGCTTCCTGACCGAATTCCATCTCGGGACGGTCTAGGCCGAGCAATGCGCACCTCTGTTTGTGTCGTTTTTGTGTTCGTGGAAAACCTTGATTCTGTTCATTGGAGAACAACTGCTGAAGGCCATTTCTGTTCGTTGGTGAGTGACTCTGCTCCAGGTCATAGCCGGCGATCTGAGGAACAGTAGAACCAGAAGAATCGGGAGGCACAATAATCTTGAGCATTGGTGAGGGGACACAATGTTGACAAGGTTTGACATTGTCTTTACAAAGCTTCTTCCGCTCGGAGGGCTTCAGAGGAATCCACCACTGCGTACGACGTCCAACGCATATAAAAAGTTACAAATGTATCATGTACGAACGGATTTACCTGCTTCTACCAAGGTTAAAACAAAGGCAGAGACAATTCCAACCATGAACCTAAACAGAAGATATATATATATATATATATATATATGAAATAAACATTAAAAAAAAATGAGTCTATGATTGCAGCACTCTTTGGATAGTCTCTCAACCAAATAGTATGGGACACAGTCTTTACGTTTAATCATATTGAACTCCACTGAAGGAAGACTACATTCATCTTTCAATGAAAACTGTATGAGGGCAAAGCAGCAACAGTTCTCATCTGAAGCAAGCTCACTGCTCGACACAGCAGAAAAAACTAAACAAAACAAACAAAATCAAAAAAAGAATATGAGAATTTCAGAGGAAACTTGTGATTTAATTCTTGGCATAATGGGCAAAAATCTTGTTTCTGTAGAAAATGTCAATAGATCAAGTTTGGGTTTTTCATGTCTGAATAAGGCACCTGATTTTGCAGGCATCATTTCAAAAACAATATCGGAAATTCTGTAAAACCAAGTGCAATGTGGGTCTTTTCAGCTAATAGCTGGAATGCGATGGAGATGATTCACACCAAGTCCCCCACCCCCACCCCCCACTTGTGCTCGTCGGTTCGAATCGAGACAGCGGGAGCGTTCTTCTGCCCCGATGTCTGTTGCAAAAGCTCCATGAATATCAATTTAGCAAGGTTAGCATGCACCAGAGTCATGCCGTGTATATGCAAACACATCCATGGTTTCAAATATCATTTCTAAAGGGATCAAGTGTAGCATACAGGTTTGTTAAATGGAACATTTACAAGCAGCTGGAGTCATGATATGTAGGAATGCATGTTCTGCTGCTAAACCTTGAAGCGATATCGTCTAAAAAGCTCGAAGGTCTTTTCTACGTTTGAAGAACACACAAGTCGAAACGACTACAACAGATACAGAGTAACAAAATGCACAGAATGGTAAAATGATTCATCATCAAGGTCAATTAAACAACAGCATAAAAGGAAAGCAAACAAACAAACAAAAACAAAACTACAACATTCAATAGGTTAAATACATTGGAAAGAGCTTGTTTATTTAGCAACAATAAGACAGGCCGCCTTCCGTGAAATGCTTATCAAAAGATTTCTCAGCTTAGTCACCATGTTGTTTACCATCGATAACCACTTTTACAATACCAGATACAATTGTTAAAAAAATACAAGTGCTGTAAACTAAAGCAACATCCTGTCTTTTTTACAGAGTGAAACCTGCATAGTGCACCAATAAAAGTAATCTTTCTTGTAAATATAGCAAACACATATCTACACAAACCGTTGAAAAGGAAAGGTGTAAATGCTTGTTTGAATGCTCTTGAGTATATACTGTAGCCATTTTAGAAGGATTCGGAGTGAGTTATCCATTGAGATCGAACTGTGTCTGATGAATCCGCGGTATAAAGACAGTGGCATAAGATCCAACTCTCGATAAATAATTGTTTACAATATAAAAGTCATTGCTCTTTGCTTGAATGTAACAGGGAATGATCTTTGATTCTCTATACAATTTTAAAACATGATTTAGCAGCTTTGCGTCCAAAATTATTGAATCATCAACAATATGCAGACAATAAAAACAATCAATCAATCAAAGAATGGATGTAATAGCTAGCTTACTCTTCTTTATTTTTTCAGGATACATTAGCATCTCGCGGTATGGGTGAAAAAAAAAACACACACAAGCCAACTAAAATTGTTCAGAAACAGAAAGCTACATTGTTTCCCTTTCAAAAAAAGAAGAAGAAAAAAAAAGTTATACGATGCTAAATAACTGAAAAATATATTAAATAATGAATTCTATTTACTTTTCGTGAATTGGTATTTTTTTATGTTTTCGATGCATATATCTTTTTTTGAAGGCAGAAATAATTTCCCCAAGATTATAAAACAATCGTAATTAATTCTGACGTAACAGCCCATTATAAATGTTAATATCGAATCACGCTATAAAGCAAAACAAACACCCATATACAAATGTGTGTCTTTGTGTATACGTGTGTATGTGTTCTTTCTTTATATAAAAACATGATCAGCAAAAAAAAAAAAAAGAAAGAAAGATAAAATACTGGCTTTTTCTTTTCCTTAACTGTTTGAATGCCACAGAGTCCCCTGGTTAAAACACTAAACTGCACAGCTCACAACATCATGTTGAATGCGAGAGCTTGCGACAGCACACTACGATAACTACCAAACGCTCTCAAAACAGCAGGCTGTCGACAGAAGGACAACATGCATTTCCCTCTCCGTATGCTCATTGTCACTTGCCATCAAGCTTATTTTACAGGACAATCATTTTGAGCTAATGCCACTCTTGAGAAGCTTTGAGCTGTAGATGGCACAAGAAAGGCCGGTCTTTGTCGCCATTAAAAAAATGGCTTTGCGCTCTTTTGAGAATGGATGGGTTCTTAAAGACGAAAAAAAATAAAAAAAATAAAAATAAAATCAAATGAAAACATCGTCCAATTGATTCCCCGTGGCAAATGGAACTGCCTTACAGTACAGCGATATTCATATTTATATATATTAATTTTTTTTTTCTTCTGAGCTAACTCAGACTTCCCCCAGTAAGTAAAAAATTACTTAAAAAAATCCACGACAACAATACCCATCTCTGGCCAGAGAGAATGTGTCAACACTGTACATCGACCTGAAGAAAAATCCAAAGCTGAATTTGTATTTTTCCATAGGAAATGTCTACTGAAGGCAAATGAAGATTGTGACGTCAGAGTCCTCACAACTCAACGAGACACGTCTCCGCTCAAGACCTCTCTGTCACACTGCCCTGGTCAAGATGGCAAAAGTCAAGTACACACCGCAGCATTCAAACGAGGTCGGTTTAGCAGCAAATGGGAGGGGGAAAGCTTTTTTTTCTTTTTTTTTTTGTGTGTTTTTTGATTTTTTGTTTTTGTTTTTGTCTAGACAAAGTGCTTTTGCTTTCTTACATGTAATATAGAACTTACTATACATTTATAGATATATAATATACTGTATATATATATTTCCACATTTAGAATACATTTATATTCATGTCTATGTACAAAAAAAAGGGGGAAAAAAGGGTACAACACAAAATGGATGGTATATAGAATCTTTACTATGCTACTAAATGCAAAGAAAATAGCTTTACAAAACTCTTAGTTTAGATTTTAAAGGAAAAAATATTCTCCCTTCTTTGATCAAAAGTGATATTTGAGAAACAACCTTCTCCACAAGCTTCAGCATCGAGAATAAAGTCACTTTTAAAGGGCCTTTAGCGAACTACTCCACCTGGAAGAGATTTTTCAGAATGAACAAACTCGCAGCAGCTTGAGATTCTGGCGGCAGGGAAATCTCAACTTAAATAGCAACTTTTCTTTTCCATAATGAAAATGAAGCCTAATTTTAGGGCTATTTAATTTATGACATTATTTTCGTCACAGTTGAGCACATTTCCTCTTCAATTCTCATTAAAGTAACTCTCATTTACTTAAAGTACAATTTTAAGTATACACCACCATAATGCGATATTGACAATTCAAGTGTAAAGTGCATTTTTATAAGCTTCACTTTATGCAAAATATAATTTATCATTTTTCTTGTTTTCGATGCTGGGGTTAAAAATAACCTGGACTTTTTATAGTGAGATTGTTACAGCCAATGAAGTGAATATAGATAGATATATATATATAGTTAAACAGAAGATTGTGTTAAATACAATTTTAAAAGAGGATTTTAATTGACAATCTATTTGCCAAGGATCGTCTGATTTCCCTTAGCAAGATAAGTGCTTTCGAAAACATTTCAGTACTTTACGAGAGAGATCTGTGGGCAGCACAGAAAGAAAATATAAAGGCAATCTCTACAAAAATAGACGCAATTCAATTTTGCTTTCAACAATACTCAGAGTAAGAAGACAAGCATAGAAATGTTTCATGCCGAGTAACATAGCATCTCAGAAGGTGGCATCTTAACGTGTGCATGGATTAATGCGTATTCAAACTCTATATAAGACAATGACATGTATCATTTTTTGTATATGCACTCTCCTCTACAACTATAGGAAGAATAGTAAACCTTTTGGTTTGGTGATAATATCTTCTATGGGCAAAATAGAAGCATCTCCATTAACTTTATAGCTCGTCTTTTAAATATGCAACAAAACTTCGGTGGCGGTACAAATATATATATGAGAACAAAAGGAACAGTACAAAATTCGACGAGGATGCAAATGAACGCTTCTTTCTGCAGAGAATTGGACCCAAGCAAATTTCACAGTTCATTAGAAATCCCTGACCCTACCATTTTTTCCTACATTCAATACGGTGTCAGGTAAGCTGTGCAAAACCTTACTTAGACTGGCTAGTTGCCATTTTAAGTTGCATGTGTCTTTGGTACAAAAAACAAAACAATCAAAATATAGTGTGCAAATATCATTTTTGTTTTTTTTATATACGTGTATATTTCTTATATTACGACACTGCCCACCCCCCATCCCCTCTTAAACGAAGTACCGAAAAAAGTACGTTTGCCAGAGCCATCTTATGATACAAAGCACAGACTCTGTGGCATATATCTGTATTTTCCATGTTCCTATGTACATTCAGAGTATCTTTAAAGAGCTGAAATACATTACAAACCCCCCGCCCCCCGACCCCCATTCGACTTCTTGCTTCCTGCAAAATGGTCCATTTGCGCTCTCCATTGAGTTTTATTTTTCCTCAACTCCGCGATTACAAGGCACAATGAATGTCACTTGTATAAAGTACAAATATAAACAAAACCCAGTCAGGGATTCAGCTTTTAAAGCCTCTTTCGCTGAGAATTTGCAAAACAACATCAAAGGTGATTTGACGTGAGGGCACTTCAACCAAAGTGTAGAAAGGAAAAGATTTCACCAGTGGATAATAATCAGCCTGCCTATTTACAATAAGGGATTTAACTGACCATCTGCTCAAGTCAAAGAAAGAAGGAGAAGAAAAAAAAGAAAAAAAAAACTCTCACACACTCTCTCTCTCTCTCTCTCCAACCTGAGACGATCGCAAATCTGTGGGAAAGGGCATCTGAGGCCCGCTTCCTCACGTGCTACTCTCATAAAACATCCCCGTTTTACATATATACACCGTACATCAGTAACTTTGCTTTAAACATCGATATTTGCGTTCCTTCGCATTGTAGTTGGTGCATCTCAATTGATCGTCGAACAGGGGTTTCCCCGAACACGTGCACCCTCAGCTGAGAGATTAATAAGTAAGCCTAACGAGGGTGAAATCGTACACGCCGTGTTCGAAAACTCGAAAAGTCTGCATTTACACCTTTTTGACCGCTAAATCAAAGGATCTAATGCCTTCATAGTTTCTCTGCAGAGCATGCCTCTGCTTCCCAAAACTCTCAATGGGCATTTGACTAGATTTAGCTGGACGCAAGAGGAAAATGGCTACAGCAAGAACTGGTGCTGATTGTTTAGCTTTTTTCTCTCTCTTTTTCGTTTGTTGGAGGTATCTCGTATATTGGCTTTTAATATCTGCAACATGGCGGCCTGTTGATCGATACCAGCCACATGCACACATGGCAGGAAACAAACTACTGAGTGCAAAGGTTAACTACTAGTTTCATTTCCATTGGTGCGCACAAGGTGAATATACACATACGTATGCACAAGCGGGTATCGTATGCATGTATTCACTTTAAATGTGAGGATGCGTCTCCAAGTGAAATGGGCATGCAGAGTGTCGGGCCGATACAGTGTGGGACAAGAATGGCGCGGATGGCTTCGCGTGTGCTCTGAGGTGCCGGTCGGTGTGACTCTACACCTTTGATGTGGGCACACGCAACCCCACCAGCCCTCCGGTGGGATCTCCTTTCCCAGTGTTCTCCAGGATCTGATTCACAAAGTCTGAAGTCTGGCCAGCAACTGGTGGCTGCACTGTATGAACAAAAGAGAACACGTTAAGAAATCCATACAAGTAATTAGTGCTGTCAAACAATTAATCGTGATGCCATTGAGGTGCAAAAACGTTGCCACCAGGAACCAAGACTAAATAGAGTAGCAAAGCAAAAAATAAATAAATAAATAAATAAATAAAGTTTGAGTTTCTTGTGTTCTATGAAAAAGTGCTGTAGGTTTGAAAAGCAAGAAAAATGTGGGTGAATAAATGACATAATTTTTCTTTATTTTGGGGGGGGGACTAGCCCTTTGACTATTTTAAATCAATAGAATAGACCAGATTACTGGGCTGTTTGCTTCCCCGTCCCTTGCTGAGATCATGAGCTTCCAACATGTTGAAAAACATTCAAAAATATTAATCTTGTGTTCTTTTAAAGATGTTTTTGTAGTTTATATAACAGTAGGATGAGGTCATGTCATGCAGTGATGTGCTGATTGTGTTGCGCTAACAAAAATTCCTTCAGAAAACGGTTTCAATACAACAGAGCATAGCACGGAGCGAAACAATCCGATAGCTCTTAAAATGTTCGAAGACAAAAGGATAGCAGCTGCTGGAAAAATAGCAGCTTGATCATGCTTGCAACTCAGCTTGGTGTTAGTAGTGGGCTTGAGGAGAAACCTGCTTTTTACAAAATCATGCATAATTCGCATTTGCAATGTTAATTCTGAAGGCCCTTTAACAAGTGTTAGTAATAAAACAGAACGTTTTCGTACCTAAGGTATCCTCGATGAGTTTATCCAGCTTCTCTGTCATGCTTGTTCCTTTGTCATGCGAGATATCCTGTACTCTGCTGACTATCTGTTCTTTGATTGCATTGATCACAAACAGCAAACGATCTGAAAAACAAGATAGTCATATCTTTGTCTCATTCCTGGCATATTTGGCAAATTTGCTCAGTTATGAGTATGCACAAAAACTTAACTGATCTAAAAACTAGCCTTTTGAAAGTAAGTAAAGAGATTACACTCAGTCTGGTCACTGACAGAGACATACTTCAATACACAATCTCAAGCACTTCCTTTAAAAATTAATTTCCATGTCTAAACAATGTACCATATTCAGTTCCAAGACCCCATAACTTGACTTTGTTGGCTTCATACTGAGCTTTCTTTTTCAGCCTGCAGGCCCTAAGGAAGAAAAAACACAAGAATCAAGAAAAGCATTTTACTAAAAAAAAACAAAAAGCAAAGGGGTATTTCAGCATTTTAAATAACTAAGACAGCACACCATGTAGTTTAAGCAGTCTATCTTTATAGGATTTTAAATGAAAACATTGGTATGTGAGGTTTAAAAAACTAAAGGAGTAGTAATTCAAGGAATAAGCAATATGGCTTTACCTGGATGCAAGCTTGTTCTTCTCCTTTCGAGACCGAGGTCGGGCGGTTAGGGGTAACTCACTAACCGGCGTCAGGTCACTAATGACTTTATTGAGTTTCCGGAGTTCGTTCCCAATCTGAAGTAGCTTTCGAGGGTTTGGAGTAAGATCTTCCACATCCGTCCGCCGTGACTTCTTCAGTGTGTATTTTCCTAAACAAGTCAGATAAATATTAACATTAAATATATCAGGCTTAAAGGAAGATTTTAAAAAAACTCCGTAAAAGGAAACATATTATGCCCCTTTTTACATTATGTCATTTAAGTCTCCAGAATATGCTTGTGAAGTTTCAGCTCAAAATACCCCACAGATCATTAATTATATTATTTTGAAATTGCCTAGTTTGAGTGGAAGCATTAAGTGTCTGAATTTTGTGCCTGTCTTTTTAAACGCAAATGAGCTGCTACTCCCCGCCCCCTTTCCAGAATAGATCTGCCACATTGCAGCTCGTACCTGCTAAAAACATCTGTTTTGATTCTGATTGGCATGTTTATCGTGCTGAGATCATGCATTTTAAACGATTTTAGTTTAAACTTCTTTCTGAGTGCACATATCTGAAAGCCACAGACAGAAAGTGGCTGTTAAACGCATGTGAGACCTAAACTAAGTTCTCCTTTACAGTAAATACACACAAGTAAAAAAAAACAAAACAGTCAGTTAATTATGTCTGTGAAGGTAAACTAAATATAAATAAATGAAAATAAGTCACCTTTATATTAGTTCTGTGTTACAGCAGCAATATAAATTACAGTAAATACATCAATAAATCCACTGCTCTCTAGCCTACTCTGAGGCTCAAACTTTCACCATGGCATTTGAACTTGTACACCAATGTCGCTTGTAAAATCAAAATGACGGCACCTTGGGTGGAAACTTACAGATTACGAGTGGTTTGCAACCTCACAAGGGGAGCGAGATCAGACGCGCTAATTCTTTCAGAGTCTTGTAAAAAAAAAAAAGACTTACTAAAAAAGTTACTAGGTTAGTCTTTTTCACATTTTCTTGGAAAATTGGGATTTTCATGATATGTCACCTTTAATATAATAGCTAGTAAAAGCTACTTCTGTCCATATGAATATACTACATTCATTTCTATGTGTGTCCCTTCTTTGTTTATAGATGACATGTGATGGACAGTGAATGTCTCACCATGGTGCAGGCCATTCTTTTGGTACATGTTGCTGGGAAGTGTGTCTCGGTCCCATTCGGAGGGTTTCAGCATGCGCTCCTGTTTGGATGGGATGAGCTGCTCGCTATACTCCCAAAAGTATCGACGCTTTCCCCTCTTCCTGGAAATTCCAGCAGTCAGGCCTTTGACATCATCAACCATATCAGTGTCACATCCTGTTTAAAAGATAGGACAGTAATGAGTTAAAGAAAGAAATGAACAATGATCTTTTCCTATACTACATTTACAGAATCCCTAAACCAATATTATCATGAAAATGCACAATCATACTTCTCAGTTCAACCATAACCAGTCACAAGGGCACAAGATATAGCAGGTTCATAGTTTCAAATTAGGCCAGATTTCACTAGGGATGCACAAAATACTAAATAAGAGTTCTGTTTTGGTATTGCGGTTATGTATACCAGTATTTTAGTAATGCTATAATTGTCAAGTCTAGTGAGACGGATGATTATTTTCATCAAATAATAACTTTATTGGACACTAAAGCAGCGTAACGTAATAGATACAATTACAATTTTTTACAAACTAAACTTCTGCAACATCATCTTTTCTTTTTGTGTTTTTGACAGGTGGAAATTTGGGTCTCTTCAGTTTCCAACAGGATGGGTGGAGGAGGACACACTTAAGAGTTTGACACAAATTATCATACTTCAAAGATCTCTATCTAAATGTTTTCTGTCATCTTAGCCGGCGTTACAAACCTAATTCAAACCTAATAATCATATATACACAGTTCAAAAAAAGTAAAACACGCACACTGTGATTTAAAATGAATAAATAAATTGCATGTTTATTTAGCTATCTAAATGGGGGCATTCCACAGACATCAAATATTGTAAACAGAAACTCAAACATGCTCCCAAGAACCAGTGAGATTTTGCTCTATGCATGTGGGTTGATCAGTGTTTACTATATTTGAATAAAAAAAAGCAATCCAGTCTCTTCAAAAGATTTTAAACCACACTGTTTCTGGAAGAACTATCCTTTAAAAAGGGAAAAATGCAGATAAACAAACATGTTGATGTCTAAAATTATTAGCTCCATAAATAAATATCTAAATGAATTCAATCACTTTAAGAACCTTTACATGCATTTACTTTTGAGAGTAATCAAAATAACTGATCGTAATTTGTCATTTTTATACATAATGTACAGGATAAGATCATCTGTTACTTTCACTTCCCCTGTGTTATCTGCACACAACCTTACAATGCACTTTCCAAGTAGCCAAGTCCTACAATGAACTGGATTTCCCAATGCTACTCCAGAGCAATGCCATTCTCGGAGAATTAACGCTATATTCTCTCTTCCTGCTCACTCAGTCGTAGGCCTATTTGTGCTAAATGTACTGTGTGCTCGCTAGGTGGCATTGATTTTTGAACTTCCGTAAGTCTGAATATACAACACAGCATGCATTGACAGATGTATCGTTATGACGCCTTCCTGGTTTATATGCATTTGGCTACAACAGCATCAACAAACACAAGTAATTTCTCACCTTGCTCTGAGAACGCATCACTAACGTAGTCGTCTTTGTCGCCCTCATAGTCTTCATCCTCTTCCTCCTCCTCTTCCTCTTCATTCTCTGAGAGCTCATGTTCACTGCCAAACCCCTCATCGTGGTCTTCGTCGTCTAGATCCAATCCCTCTGCCTCCTCCTCTTCTTCTTCTTCTTCTTCTTCTTCGCCTTCTTCGTCCTCTTCTTCCTCCTCTTCCATTTCAGCAGCCGCCTTCCCTGCCAGCCTAGCCCTGGTTAAGAATAACGAGTAGTTGTGCTCTTCCTCCTTCTTTTTATCGGCGGCAGACATATCGGATCCAAGGGCACTCACGGTGAGCAAGGTTTCTGCAGAGAAGGGGAGTTTGTGTGGCACCGTCCTCAGGGTCCCCATTTCGGTACCGGGACAAGTCGGTACCTCTCGTTTAGGAGGCTCCAGTCTCTTTTCACAGGTAATGGAGGAGGCTGTGTTAGCAGAGACGATGACAGGGTCTTCGTTAACCTGCGAAGCTGACGATTCGTGCTCCTGGATAAGAGGAGAGGCAGAAACGCTATTCTGGGTGGAGCTCTCTTCTATAGGCTTTCGCGGTACACTAATGCGCACCTTGGCTTTGCGAACGTAATCCATGTTGTCCAGAAATGCGGGCGAGGCTTTGCTAGGACCCTGAAGCTGGGCCTTGGCCATTGTGTCAGTGCTGGAGGGAACAGGCCAGGTAGCTTTCTGGGATCCCTCGGGGAAGTCCGGCAGAGGGTTGCGACTTGATGAGGCGCTAGTTGCAGAGCTGCTGAGTTTGTTGGTTTTCTTGGCCACGGTGGGCGGTGGAAACAAAAGCTGCTTTTGACCCACCAGCAAGTCCGGATGGTAAAGAGTGTCACAAACTGGCTGCGAGTCCTCACTGTTGAGCTGGGCCAGGGTGGGTGTCCGACTTATCACCTCCTCATCCTGGTAAGGGCTGGAAAAGTCATCAAGGCCCAAGAAATCAACTTCTTTGGTGCCCCAGATATCACAATTGGTGAGGCGAGTGTACTTCGTCAAGTCCTCCCAGTATGTGTCCCACTGCTCAAAGTTTGAGCTGTAAGCAGGGTCGTTGTCTACCAGCTCAGGTAGATGATCCATGCTGTCCATGTCTTTGCAGTCACCAACTGTGAAAATATCTCCTCTAGGGCTCTGGCGACAGGTCATGTCCCGATCCTGCAAATATCAAAAATGTAACTTTGTACCCACGGCCATTGAAATTACCCTAATCTTTTACACTGCCTAGACTTCACATTGAGTTTGTACTTAATTCCTGGTTCTCAGGTTTCACATTGCGCATTTGTAAGCCCTGTGTTGATGTTCTTGTTTACATATTTACAAGACTAGTAACTTTTATTGCACGAGTACTGTATGCTGCATTGTTTAATGGCTGCCTGTCCATTTGCGGAAATGTTGCCTCAACTACTTCTCAACTAATTCTGAAACACTATTTGATTTAAAACACCATGCACCCTTACATAAACAATATAATTTTTGTCGAGTTGGGATCAGCTCTAGAATATGTTATCAGGCACAAATCGTGTATAATTTATTTATAAATTATATTCTTAGTCACATTTTATATTTATTCCCTTGTTTGAGATAAAGTGTGTTCACCATTTCATTCCCTCATTTTAATTTACTGATATTTGCTTGAACTAAAACAACGAAACAAATTAGTTAAAAACATCTTGTCATTCCATGCGCAAAGGTTCTGTGGTGTGAAAAGCCTCTAGGTATGAATAAAGCCTGAAAGAGTCATGCTGTGTGAATGAACTCACCAGTTCATACATGAAATCTGGGTCAGAACTGTTAGCCAACAGGTCTGTGCTGGTCAGTGCCTGGTCAGTAAAAGAGCAGTTTTGAAAGGCATCCCCAAAGGGAGGGTCCATTCCGCTCATGCTGGGCTGTAAGGTGAAAGCAAGAGAAGCATCTCATGACACCTGTTTCAAAACACCTTAGTGGGCACCCAAATTTGAATGACAGAGGCCATACCTGAGGCATTGCAGAGCACAGATCTTCGGTTCCTTGATGGAAACCTTTCTGCCACCTCCCCTGTCTCAGTCGCCCTATCTTTTCGTCAATCTCTGGAGGAAATTTGATTTTAAGCATAAAAAAAAAAAAAAAAAAGAAATCTCGTTTTTAATATGGAGGCTTTAGCAGCACATTTAAGTGTGGCTGAGTTGTCCTCCTTACTTGACTGTTGTCTGTGGAAAGAAAACAGAACACGGAGAGCGGTTAGCTAAATTTACAACAACACACACTTTCTGCACAAACATCACTGCACAAAACAGGACACTCGGCCTGCGTAGTCTGGTAAAGCAAGTCTATAAACAAAATGTCACTTACAAGCTGTGAACTGGCACAGACTATGAAACACTGAAAGGAAACAGCTGTCAAAAACAACTGACATTAGAACAGCCACAGACAGGTTCGTCTCATAGACATCAGTGCTTTTTTTTTGCATCTGCAAACATTTGCAGATAGATTGGGGTTTTCCTAAAAAGGTCCAGCCATGGTCAAAAAAGTTATGCAGGTTGCCTGAGATCTATGGAGGAACAGAGGGGAGTCCTAAATCGTGTCAGATTGTTAGGCGGCTGTAGTGAAAGAGCATCGAACACTAGGGCTATTTTTAAAACAACATCGGCGGAACCCTTTCCCCTCGACAGACAGACAGCCATAGGCGGCGAGACCCGAAACGCTGGACACTCTTTGCATAACAAATCAACAGAAATACGTCGGAGCATGTGAGGCTTGTGCTGACCAGCTGCAGCGCTGAGCAAAACAATCCTGTCTCTCTTGTGCTTGATGACATCATTTCCTCTTGGTGCACAGAGTCAAATAAGCGTCTTATCACCCTTTGACTTTGTGCACGGCAGGGTTTGCATACAGCCCACAGAACCAGAGTGAGGAAGAAAAAAAACACACTGAAAAACATTTCCCTTCAGCGCTGCACTATTCTACTGCTTACTCACCAATAGAATAAAAATCTCGATTTTTAAACTCGAAGTGAGTGGTGCAAAACTTTGACTGGTTGTTAAGGGCATTGTGGTTGGGCTTCTGCACATTGCTAAGAGTTATCTAGGGTGTTTGGGGTGGTTTCTAAGGAGTTGCTAGGGTAGATGCTTACTGTCTCTTCAACAAACCACACAATTCAAAGTTTTTTTTTGTTTTTTTTTCGCTAACCCAAAAGAAGAGCCCTCTATTGAAGTAATGTACAGTGATCTGTTGTTTTTAATTTTCAATGAGAACTCCCAGTTTCCGACAACTTGAGCAACATTAACCACTGACAACAGGATGTGGGATTGTACATTTAAATTTAAGTTCATGCAAATGAAGGCTCTTTGGAACAAAAAGTATCAAAAGGAGTAAAGTTAGCTCACGGGCTGAGAGATACCAAGAGTTCAATTCAAGCATTCTTTACTCTTGTTCATATGATATTATACACAATACAAAAGCTTTCACTTCATAATGCAGATTTTAAGGAAAAAGAAAACAGTCCTTGCATCTGAAAATGTACTTTCCAAATATAAACAGTATGTGCACTTACAAGACATTAATTAACATACTCATGATCACCAATTATTACTAATCAGGCATCTAATTTAATACTCATAAGTACACTGTCTTTTTTAATGGAATTTTGTGCTACAGGGAAGATGTGCTTTTGTAGGTCAAACCAGGAGTTAGCATCACACTTGTTTTCTCCACCAAAACTTTTTTTATTAGATTACTAAATAAAATAAGATCTGTAACCAACAAAAGTTTATGATTCTTAAAGCTGGAATAAACTCTGTGACTTCTGCCCAGATTTTTGCACCAATTTACAGTCCGGACAAGTTGACGCTATTTGTCAAAAGTCGATTTTATAGAAAATTGCATAGAGCGTCACGGCCACTCTGTTCAGATTTAAAAAAAGATGTGTAGTCCAGTCTTTACATGTTGTAAATACATAAAAAGGCAAAACATACGATATAAACGAACTACACCAAAAAAATCACAGGACTTCAACTTCACCAACATTACACTTCCGACAACTCTTTAAGACTGTATTTAAAAAAAAAAATCTCTCCCTGAAATTTGAGTTTCAATAGTAAGAGTGTCATTACAAACAATACATATGTGTGAACTAGTACAAGTGTGAACTAGTAAGTAGATGAGTTTACTGTGGGACGTTTTTAAAATCTCCCAGACCCCCTAGACCCATTTAGAAACTCAGATGGTGTTTGTCTGAGAAAAGAAAATCATAAAACACCTGGATTGAGGGTGAGTAAAATATAGGTCATTTTCATTTTTGGGTGAACTATTCCTTTAAATTCAGGACAATAAAACTCTAGGTGCTAAATTTCTAACATGTTTCTGGGTTTTGGTCATCCCAGGAGCTCTTCACAGGATTCTGTGGGGGAATAGAATCTTTGGATTGGTGTATTCCAGGAATAGGAGTATAAACGCAGTGAAAGCAACAATGAACTGACAGGTTCCACCTGCTGTACGAGCAATAATACTACGGATTTGCATCGAGCACTCCTACAACAACGCCGGGCTGTTGATAGACATTATGGGGCAATGCTGTCTGTAAGAGTGATCATACATCTGCATTTGGAAACTGAAATGAGGAAGAGTCACAGGCTTTCTGTATGAGCAAGCCTGCCAAAATATATATCCACCTGTTGTGATAACTCATCTCAGCATGATCGCTATTAGGAGGGCATGTGAAGGATCGACTACCCAGAAGACCTACATTCACAGTACAGTATCGCTGTAGAAATCAGGATTCACATGTTATTTACCAATATTCATTTTGATATGCTAGCATAAAAAGGACAAATAGGCCAGCAACACTTCTGATGATGCAAAAATACAGAGGGGCAGATGGAACCGAGAGAAGGAGAAACAGAGAGCAGCTGATACTGATTATCTTGTGTAGTAAACAAGCATTGTTTTCATGAATACGAGTCCCTGAGCGCTGAGCGGCTGAAATGAAAGGTCTTTCAATAGGATCTGGGAGTAAAAGACTTTAGATCAGAGGAAACATAATACCGGTGCTTTCGAAATGATGGTTTTGCACTGTATACTCTTGCTGGAAAACCTCATTTCAAAATGGCACTTGATGGAGTATAAGATTGGCCAATCAAATCCCAGTTTGGTTTCGCAAAGTTTCACCTCAGAGAGGGATATCACAAAATCAGAATTTATATTAGAATAATATTAGAATAATAATATTAATATTATATTAGAATAATTTTCATTGCTCTATATATATATATATATTAGATGTGTAACAATAGCGGTACCGAGCGGTTCACAGCATGTTCCAAATCAAAGTAATCATCCTTATCCCCTTGTTAGTGGGGACTTGATGTTCCCATGACAACGAAGGAGGATCACTTTGATTTGAGAAAAGCCTGTGAATCGTTCGATGCACAAAATGTGTATCTTTATACACCTAATATATACATATATCACATATATACACCGCCCCAAAAAGTTTGGAAACGCCCTAGAAAAGTGGGGTTTTGGACAATACTGGCATGAATAATTTTTTATTTGTGATAATTTTGCACTGGCAAGGGACAACACAAACTACGAAAACATTTTATTGCAAACAGTTCATACATAGAAAATATTACATTTTAAGTTTCTTCAAAATATCCAGCATTAGCAGCTATTAGAGCTCTGCATGATCTGGGCATCTGAGCTGTCAGCCTATTCAAACATTGACTTGATATATTACTCCAAGCTTCCTGAAGGATTGTCCAAAGATGATTCACACTGGTTAGACACGTCTTATGGTCATCACTGTCCAGATCCTCCCATAGCAGGGGGGGGGTTATGCATTCATTGTTGAATAGACAGAGGAGATATAACAGAGGCACAGTTGAGCTTCAGTATCAGATCCGACAATGATATTTTTTAATATAAATGTGATTGTATTAATCTGAAAGAAGAAAGTCATATACACATAGGATGGCTTGAGGGTGAGTAAATCATATAATTAAAATCATTTTTGGGTGAACTATCCGTTTAAGATTTTTGAACGTCTCCTATGATCAACAAGGCAGCGTTTATTTGATAAAACAATACTGTTGTAAAAAAAAAAAAATATTATAACAATTTACAATAACGGTTTTCCATTTTAATATACTTTAAATCTTATATGTGACCCACAAAAGCAGTCATGACTGCCACTTTAAAATCATCTGAAAGCTGTAAATATGCTTTCCATTGATGTACGGTTTGTTAGAATATGACAATATTTGGCCAGATACAACCATTGTCCTAATGAAGTTCTAGGAAATGCATATTACTAATTTAAAAATTAGGTTTTAATTTCTAAAAATTATTTAACATAGAAATTATGATCTTTACCTAATATACTAATGATTTTTGGCACAAAAATCCATCATTTTGCCCCATACAATGTATTTTTGGCTATTGCTACAAATATACCTCAGTTACTTAAGGCTGGTTTTGTGGTCCAGGGTCACAAATATCCTTGTGATAGCAAAGCTACGTTTTCAATAGGCATTATGCCAATCGTCAGTGTCACATGGTGAACGTTTAGGAATTATTGATTTGCTGCACAAGAAATATTTTTATTATTATCAATGCTGCCTTTTTGAATGGTCGTGTATACACAATTAGCAATGTTAGGCTCATGAACAAAATTGGTCTGAATGATTCATTAGTGAATCGGACTGAATACAAACGCGAAGAGGTTAAGTGCTTACGAACCATCTTTCTGGAACTCCAACTAGTTAGCTGAGAACTAACAACTGATGATGATCTAAGCAAAGAAAAGGAAGTTACTTTTATAGTTATTAAAACTCCTAAATCTATTTCAGTCAGACCACATTCACTGACTACTCATTAGCCTAACTATTGTGCACTTTAATCTGCATGACACAAATCAAAGCAACATTGACCTCAGATATTATAAAACACACCTGTAAAGTAAACCATAATGGATCACATAACACATAATGGATGATATATGAGCCTATCCATGTACATTTAGTATCGCTCGATTTCAAAATCAACCCTTTTGAGGGACTAAATTGCAGTACTACCAATACAGATCACCATTTAAAATAATATGGGTCATTGGTTCCAGTCAAGTATGTTAACAATATGCCACAGTCGCCTAGTTCCCAAAAATCCAAACACAGGGGCCCGTAAACATACAGTTCAAACTAAGCATAGGACATATCACTGTGGGTCAAAGGAGACTAGTAAAGGTTATTACCAGTGCTCCTTCAGTGAAACAGCACTTCAAATACAGCAGCGCTCCATCGTGTGCTCATCAAGTGGCAACCTAACACACTAAATCATTGTTTATACACAAAACACATAATTAATGTAGTAGTATAATTATTTATTTAGCAATATAATATATAGGTAAATGTAAAAGATGAATTCAGTTAGTTGCAACCACATTTTGTATGTACTGCAGCCTGGTTTCTTCTTTCATTTGCCATGTTCCTATCTTTTATGAAGACAAGAGCATGTCACGCAACATACAGAATATTAAACTGAATGAATGAACGTTGAACAGAATATTGTGCATTTTAATAAGGTTTAATTATCTGCATCATGCACACTTGATAATTAATTGATTTACTTTCATAATTAGGTGAAGCAATGCTTACATACATCACATTAACTGAAAATCCTGAAAAAAAAAAAAAAGCCGAATAATATATAAGATGCACTTAATGCTTTTAACGGAAACGCAAAAGTTGTAATAAACACAGGAGAACATTTTTTATGCTACCAAAGAGGTCTTAAATAGACCCAATATTAAAAATAAAGTATATTTTATCACGACAACTATCTGTGATATTCAGATATGGTCTGTGTAAAAGTTGTGCATGGTCATAAAACTAAAACTTAACTTGGCCCTACTAGTTTTTTGCAGTGTGCACTTACAGGCCGCCGCTTTGTTGCACACAAGCTGAAGCATCTTAAGCGTAGGCGTGCTGTGATCAAATTGGTGGCCTTTGTGCTAAAGCTACAGAAACACTGTGGCTAATACACAGGAAGTACGACAAGATACACTCTAGGGCTTATTACAATTCATATTTAACTTAGACCGAAGTTTAGAGATGTCTTAGCTTCAAGGTCTGTCTGCACCTTAATAGAACAGTCAGAGTTGATTACAAACAAGCTTGCATTATGTCAGAGGAATCTGCGAATGTCAGAGGTCTGTGCTCGCTGAGATAGCAACAGAAGCAAACGCCAGGCTCTCAGTCTTGCACTCAAGGACAACTGAAGCACTTTTGAAAAACAGCTGAAATGGTGCATATATTAAACAAAACACTTCTTTCTAGTGTTATTATTTTCTGGTAGACTAATAAACAAGCTTTGTGCATTGAATGGCTTTCTCAAAGAAAATGTAACAGGTAACAGACTCAACCTGGTGTTTATTGCAACACGTTATTACCATGTGAATATCAACCATGTCAATGTGAAAAATGTTGAAAATGCTTTTGATCATCTGATCACTTGTTTAAGAAATCACACTGTGCATATAATGCATAAAAAGTGCAATGAATGTATATTACCTACCCAATGGATATGTAATGTATACAGTGCCATCTAAAAATTTAGAAATTAAGTTGATTTCATTTCTGTCCTTTTTTACTCCCTTTCTTATACGTTATTTATATACTTATAAAAAAAATAATAAAGCAGTCAGTAGTAATAAAGCTTAACAATTTTCATTTATTTTAATTATTGTAATAATTGTTAAACATTTAATTATATATTGCTATCAAATAAAATTCAGCACTATTTTATCAACCGAAATGTTTATCAAAGTTTTTTCATTCTTATTATTGGTTTACAAAAATCTGCTTAATTGTTATCAACAATATACACTTCTGGTTGATCTCTAATACGAACTCTGGTTGTATGGAAAGTTTATGTTCTTTTTAATTTCTAAATCAAAAACAGCTTACAAAAAAAAAGTATGAGGTTGGTAATTAATAAATAAAAGTACATTCTGATGTGAACAATTTTTTTAACTAATTTCACATTAGGCATCTGAGAAGTTCAAGGCTGGGTAAAACACATAATTGATCACTTATTCAAATTAGTATGAACCTTTACAAAATAAAAAAAAACAAGCTCTAGTTCATTTTTCAACTTTTTGTAGTTTAATACTTCATGACAAGGAAAAATAATATAGCCATAATACATGCATCTACTATAAGCACAGGCCTTTGAATGAAGTACCAACCAAACCCTATTTGTTACTCAAAATTGCTCACTTTTTTTGTCCATTCATCAGAATTCACATGCGTTTGTAATAATAAATCGCAAATTTAACCTTGCAGATATAATGCCATATGTCCTATAAATGACCACCCCTGTAATGTTTACATGAAGACTGAATGACCTACTTCTAAACAGCTCTCGACTGCTCACATTTCTACAATTCTGAGACCTCGTCGATTAGAAACAACTGCAATAAACAAATGAAATGAATGGCATTCAAACGCTTAGCATAATTTGCTCATTATGGCCAATATCATACTATATTCTGACCTACTAACACTTTACAACACACTGAACTCAACATGGCCCCCTTCAAAAACAAATAGCGTCAACCTAACCCGTCGCGATTCTGAGCCAACGCCCACGTAGTGGCGTTTACCGATTGGCTGCATGCAAATACATAACCCGCCTCCGCGCCCAAGCGATTGCACCTACTCGATGTCAATCAAGCACAATTACGCCCCGCCTCGTAGCGCTTGGTTGAGTCGACGAGCAACAAACAATATTGCAGGCCTCCCTCATGTTACGTAAACAGATGGAATGCAAACATTATCTCCCCATAAACTTTTAATCAATACACAAACACTCAATTTTGAAGTTTTTACAACGGAGCTGACAAGTGAACATCATTTCGCGATAAAAACGACTCGTTTAAACGGATAACGCATCGCGTTTTAAAGCTTTCGAGTTTCTTTATATGCACAATCAAAACAGTTTAAAATCGTATCGGATAGTTATCTTTGTACCAAATGCAGTCTTGATACCGCGAAGACTATCGTGTTTGCATTTCACTTCGCATCGTGCTGATGGGGGCGTGTACCCTTACAGACATAGTGAGGGTTAATTCTAGTAAGACATCGTAAAATCATCAGTAATCACAAAGAAAAAAAAAGTTACAAATCACCGATCAACTCGATTGATACATATATGCATCAGATCATCTTAGTGCAACATAAATTGTGATAAACAGATACCCACAACTTTCAAACAATAGTCTGAAATATCGCAGAATGCTTAAAATTGATAACTAAGGTTAGTTTTTCCAAATTCATTCACCAAAACAACGATACCCACCCTAATCATCGATGTGCAGCAAATAAATAAAAGATAGTTACTCTTAGAACAGTAACGTTAGTTTACAATTCTGACAACCTAAACATAATACACTTGATTAATATCATCAGCTTATTAATTAAGCACCTGGGTGTGTCAATTGGAGGAGACCTCCAAAAGGTGCAGTGATGGGTTCCGAAGCAATGTTCTAGAAGTTCTCGAGTAATTGAAAGCTAGCAAGCAACATCTCCTGCCCTTACTCAGCACCAATGACTGGCCAGCTAAGCAACCACGGGAAAAATTTTGATCTGAAAGGACAAACGGGTACCTCAAGCTGCAAAAACACACACCATATCGCTGTATCAGCCGAGAACAGGTTAGGGTTTAAAGAGGAACTAGAGCGCTGCTTTCACACTATGGCCTCCGTGTCCCTCCCCTCTGCTAGCGAAACTTAGCCAGAGAGCTAACTCCAACAGACAATGTTTTTATCATCCTTAAACAACTATCCTCACACACTTCACATCGCTGTCATAGTCAGAAAGATGACTCACCTTTAAGCAACCCATATACTAGTACACAAAAGGTTGTAATTCCAATTTTATCCGTCTTTAGGAAAACTTAATGTCATTTCTTCTCAATCCACGCCGTCTTCCTCTCTGGTTTGTTTTGTTTATCTTCTTCCTGACGGGTTCCTGGAAAGCGCGTGACTGCCTTGTCACGTGCTTGCCCACTGGCCAATCAAAACGAGCGATCGTTCTTGACCCAAAACAAGCTATTTAAATACCTTAGGTTGACCTTTGTGTAAAATTTTCCTGCAATTATATTATAAATGTATTCGTATTATGATGTAATATGATGTAATTAATATAAAGCTTATCTTATAACATCCCCATTATAAAGGAGGTTTTAATAAATTTGTTCTTTGTTGTACCATTGAATGTTACAAAACTGACATTCACTGACAAAGTGACTGAATGCCCAGAGCTGGAATCTAGGTAAAAAGTGACTTTTTTTATGCAACATATGTAAAAGTAATGTGCATGTAATAAAGACAGATAGTCCTTAGATAACAAACGAAATGAAATGAAATAAATGAATATCCATCCATTTTCCAAACTCTTAGAAATGCAGATACAACAAATATAACACACAAGCTGACTAAATGAAGTTATACTGTACTTTTATACTGTACAACCTGGTTTTACATGGTATGGCACAATACAAAAAATTCACGAATAATAGTTCTGTTAATTTAGTCTTTTTTAGCACCACTGATCCCAAGTTTGTGATAATTAATATCTTAATATATTTATATGCCCAAAGAGGCTGCATAATATAGTATTCCAATTTGAAAAGAATTTAATAGAGGTTTCATTTGAATATATATTTAAATGTAGTATTTCTAAAGCAAAGCTGAATTTTCAGCATCATTACTCCACACTGTAAAAAAATAAGTGTAGATTTAACAGTCAAATCTTTAAAAAAAAAAACAAAAAAAAAAAACTGTTAATGGGTTAACAGTAAATTCCTGTAATATATATAGGGAAAAACTGTAAAATATCTAATTGAAATTCAATTTAAAATTAATGTTAATTTTACAGTAAAATGTTGTTAATTGTAAAGTAATAGTAATTAGAACAATGTAAAACATACAGATAAAAACTGTATTCCCAGCATGACACTAAACATTTGAAAGTATTTAGCTTAAGTAATCTTGCTTTTTAATATTTTTTTGTTATCATTTATGTTAGCTTTATGTTACATCTTCTGTTGTTTAATGAATGTTCATTACATTGTTTAAGTGGCATGTGTGTCACCATGAAGGTGTTTTGTGTTTTTGTGAATGACTCTGTGCACCTTCTATACTGTATATTAGTATTACAGTATATATATATATATAGTATATATAGAATATCTGCTGTGGCAAAGCTACTTGTGATGAGCTTTGAGTCATGGCTTTATCTTTTATCAACAGCATTATTATGGTGGTTGTCAGTATGTTAAAGGTACAAAACATATTTTAATAGCCGTGTGTGTTGTTGAAGTTACTGGTTTACATTCAGATGTTCTTGTTTGTGAATTGCAGTTTTATACTGTAAAATTTACAGTTTTCTGTAACGTTTACAAAATGATTTGGTTTTGGTAAAAACTATTTATTGTAGTTTAATGTAGTTTAGACTTAAATGTTACAAATCATACAGATATTAATGATATTTGCTGTTCTACAAACATTTCTTATTATTATCAATGTAGAAAACAGTAGTGCTGTTGTGAAAATTATGATATATAATTCAAAGGTTTGGGTTAATTAAGTTAAGGAAATGTATTTAGAATGCTAAAAATAAATCCGGTTTTTAATTTTCTATTCATCAAAGAATATTAAAGAAACAAATGTATCACAGTTTCCACAAAATTATAAAGCAGCAAAACATTTTCATCATAAAATTAAGAACTATTATCTATTATCCTTAATGGATAATAAGAAGATTATGTCTGCCAAGTTTAGGAAAAATTTGACCAAATCTGAAGGAGAAGTAGCGTAAAAACGGAAAACTGTACTTTTCAAAACGGCCGCGACTGTAATGGGTGGAGTCTTAATGTAAGTTATTGATTGTGATCAGCGTGATTAAAGCAATCAGGTGTACTAAGTTTCATTTTTCTAGAATTAGGGGTTCATGAGTTATAAGTGTTTTATTGTTGAATTTTGGTGGCGCTATAAAGTTGGTCTTAGAGCTCACAAATTTGGTCAGATCGCTCTTCATGGCCATCTCTACAATTGTACCAAATTAAATCATAATTTTCCTATCTACCCTTCATAGGGCTCCCATAGACTGAATCATACAGAAACAAAAAGGGCAAAAGCCCTTCGGGCTTGGCCTTTAATAATAATAATATTTCACAATATTACTGCTTTTACCATACAAATAAATTCAGCAAAAATAATGTCGCAAAATAGACAAAAATAGGCTAATAATT
>JAUMHP010000078.1:9527925-9530425 GCA_032361065.1 Enteromius trimaculatus | reverse complement strand
AGTTTGGTGATAGGAGCCTGCTATTTCTGGAAGTTGTGGCTCAAAGCCCTGAAATGAGATGCCCGGGTTGATGTTTTGCTGGAGAGGCGTCGCTACTACTACAATGTCATAGAGCTCTGATGACTTTTCATTTTGAGAGTCGTAGGTGAGCTCATATTGATGGTAATCTCCTGAAAAAAAAATAAATAAATAAATAAATAAATTATTCATTCTGCTTTTTTTTTAAATAACATAAATGGGGCAGTCGTGGCCTAATAGTTGGGCTTGTAACCCAAAGGTTGTGGGTTTGAGTCCCAGGTCCAACAGGGATTGTAGGTGGTGGGAGTATACATCGTGGATACATCGTTTCAGCATCGTCATGGCGATGTACGCATGCGCAGTATCTCTAAACTTTCTATTCACGGATCTATATTTGTCTAATATAAAGTAATTAACTCATATTTAAGGGTTCTTTAAAAACTACAAAGCATAACATATTGATTTGCCTGAATTGACAGTGAATAAGGTGAGTCAAATTTGTTAAAAAAAAAAAAAGTATTTTATTTCAGGGTTTTGATTATATTTTACTTTTTTATTCTTTGAAAATGCTTACAAAATTACCCCAATTATTCTTAAGAAGCAGTTCAAAACACCTGATGAACAAATAAATTTGTACACGTCGCAATATATATGGCAGAAAAAAAATATTTCGCAAACGATCACCGTACCTGGCCACAAGTCACTTTCATATATGTGAAGTATACTTGATCGAACCTAAGATTGCTGTGTTCATACTCTCAGGATTGTTTGCGGCAAAGTCATGCACGCGTTCATATAATGCGAGTTTTCCTTTCTCTTTGGAGTCTTACATCCTGTTAGGTCATAGATAAGATACCTGAAGTTCCAAAGATTAAAGTTTCAAAACCAAAGAGGTATTCTTTATGAAAGTTATGACTTGTCCTCATCCCTTTAAAACGGCTCGTTTAAACATGCCCACACTTTTCTACGTCACAGAGACACCGCACGAAAGTTTATGCAACGAAAGAAGGTTTATCAAGGATTCCCGCTGTAGTCTCACCATGTTATAGAGACGCTGGGTTTCGTTGTGAATGTGAAACTAGTTTGTTTGTGCTTCAAAAAGAGGACAAATCTGTGGTTAAGTTACATGAATCATTATATTATGCTAAATCGAGAGATACAAATGTAGGACATTTGGGATATTTTATAGGACACTACCCTTGTTCTGATTGGATAATAATCTATTCACTAAAGATGAACCATAGTGTCAGGACCCGTTTTAAGAGGTGGGGCTTTTTTAACCTTAAACCGCATATACACATTGCATTACACCAAATACACAAAACAATGTTCTTTTTAGCAACATCATATGACCCCTTTAAAAGGTGCTGCATGTAGATTTGCAGTACAAATTAAACATTTTGGAGAGGGTTTTTTTCAGCCAGCCCCTCCTCCTCAGGCTTGAAGCAGGCTCAGGTTGCCAGATTGATGACACCAACAGGAACGAGCACACGTGACAATGAATTAAATTAAAAGTGCTGTATTTTCTGCCACCTGGCAACCCTGGGTTGCCACAAAACAGTTGGGTAAACTGGCAGTGGGCGGGTTACACAGACCACAATAACTGACTGTAGTAGTGTTTTTCAGATAAACAAAAAAAAAGGTACCAGCTTGGTATTTCGTATAGGTCCTTATTACATTTTCATTCAAATGTCTTAAAAGATTTTCAAAACCGTGTGAAACCAACATGAATACAAAGAATATATTTCTAAGATATAACACATGCATTCTTAAAGGAATAGTAGAAAGTTTGCAGAAAAGGCCATATGAGATGTAGATGAGTTTGGTTGTTCATCAGAAACGTTCATTTGAAAACATTTAGCATTTCATCACTTGCTCAGCAATAGATCCCCTGCAGTGAATGGGTGCAGACAGAAGGAGAGTTCTGAGAAAAACATCACAAGTAATCCACACCACTCCAATCAATCTGTCTTCTCTCATCAAAATCTACCTACATACAAAAACATACTTGTTTAATGCAGTTTCAGACTGTTTTCATTTGTAAACAGTGCATATTTCTCTCCTGATTCAGGTGAGATGTCGGGAAGAAGCAATATTATGGACAGAGGACTTGCAGAGGATTGGTGAGCGAGTGATGTGATGCTGAATTCAATACCTGTTCTGAAGAAGAAACAAATGCGTGTGCATCTAGGATGGCCTTTTCAGAAAACTTTGATTTCTGGGTGAACAGTTGCTTTAAAAGTATACTGCTGGACACTCTGATTTGTCATTGAACATATGCACAACTAGGGCTGGACGATGTGGCAAAAAGTTATATCGCGATATATTTCTTAATTTTGGCCGATACGATATAATTCTGATATCGATATGGACAATATTAAAAAAAACTGCAGAGGACACACACGATGGATGTCTGCAAACTAAATTTGTAAAGTCTATAATACCTCCAGGCTCCTATTAAAATTATATATATATATATATA
>JAUMHP010000078.1:9510287-9527825 GCA_032361065.1 Enteromius trimaculatus | reverse complement strand
GGGGCAGGGTTAGGTGTAGGTCATTCGTACAAATTGGTAAATCGTAAAATTTGGCAAATTCGAGAGTGAGGTCGTACAAATTAGCCACCTCGTAAAATATGTACGAATTGCCGTGAGACTGGGCTGAATGTAAGATTTTTTTGGATGAAAACTAGGAGGTTTGTGACTGTCCCATTGATGCCAAGTAAATTACACTGTCAAGAATCCAGTAAAGTATGAAATATACTGTCACAATACTCCTTCTGCCAACCGTGGCTGAATCTGAATGTTATGAAGTGACAAGAATACTTTTTGTATGCAAACAAATAAAAATAACAAAAAGAAAGAGTCAGGTCTAAATCATTAAAATTAGTAGTTTTTAAAAGAGTCCCAAGCCATTTCTTTTTATTACATTAATATATTAACATTACCCGCCCACTTGTTGATGTTTTTATGTTGGTCTGAATGAAAATGCTAATTCATTCTTTGCCACTAGGCGCTGCCTTTTGTAGCATAAAAGCTCACAAATACTGCTTTTCAATAAAATCGATGAATCAGCAATCGAGGGGTTTGGAAAAATTTATATTTAAACAAAATACATATTAAAAGAAAGTGTTTTTGATCGTGCATGAATGTCAGAATGTTGTTTGGGACTCCCTTAAGTAATGAATGAACCTTTCATTACCCATAGGGGCACTTTAACGCTTCAAAAAATTACTTGGAACACACAATAAAATGCGTGGGTTTTTAGTGTAGATTTTGTGAATATAATAGTAAAATGTGACTCTGAACAATTACAGCTTAGACCTGGTCTGACTTATTTTTAAGAGCTCATGTGGGATTGCATGCTTTTAAGTATCACCTCTGATGCTCTGTTAGCGACTAATTCATGTAAGCGTTGATTGATAAGCATTGCCTCCTGCCTTTGGTCACCCTCTCTTTCTCTCAGCCAACTCTAGGCTAGTCATTAGAGCAGCCTCCAGCCGTCGCAGATAACGAGTCTGCATAAATGGGTTAGCCACTGGAACTCAGCCACTCATCGCTTTTCCTAGAGATCAGGTCTTAATCTGAAGCCATTATGGAGACCTTTTCTTGAATCTGCCAAGCAGAGTCATTGTAATTGGTGTGAGCAGGGATTCATCAAAACCAAAACCTGTATAGCAAGATTGAAGCATGTTAATAAAAGCTGCATGACACTGCAGGCAAAACAGGGCCGGTCAGAAATGTTAAAATGGCTTTCTGAAGTGCACTGATGGCCTTATTTGCATATGGGAATTTGAAGGGAGTGGCCTCTGTCTCTCAAATGGACAGGGAATTGGGCGGAACAAAAAAGACAGACAGTAATGCATTTTGTCTAGTAGAGTGTAACATTTAGCTGACGTGAGAATCGTTAGGTTTTGGTGAAATTAATGTATGAGCTAATGTACAGATAACAAAATAGAAATGGATTTTAAAAAATAACAAAATAATAAAAAAAAAAACACTAATGTTCACTTAATGCTGTTATAAAAATAGTTTATATTCCTTTGTTATCTTTATATTAAGAAATATAAGATGGGAGGTAGTGCATAATAGAAATACGAACCAAAGAAAAATGTAGCATCATCTTCTTCCAGAGCAATTATCTGTGAGTCGAGGAAGAGCCCATGTGATGTGTATTATGTTTAGTGTCAGGAAGAAGTAATTTAGTTACTCTTGTTTTCTCATATGGCGAGTCATATTAAGTAGATTGGGGAAGAAATGAATAAACCATTGCAGTGGTTTAGTCTTTTTTTTTTTTTTTTTTTTCTTTTCTTTTTCTGCATGGACAAACAAGCAAATAACCGTTTTAGCTTACACTTAAGGCAAAGTCGGCGCCCCTGAAACTTTGATTGCGTGTCCATCCATGTGAAAATAAACATGAATGTACAGCAATTACTGGTTATTCATCCAATTATGACTCAATTTTGACTCAGTTCTGTCAAATCCACCACCATATTTTGGGGAAAAAAAAGCAAAGATACTTCAGGTCCATGAAAGAACATGAAATGATTTTGAGTTCAGCTCCTTATGTAGTTTCAAATATTGTTTAAATGAAACTGGTGCAGACAGCTGCAGTACTGTATATAATCACTATGTTGACACTTCTAGTAGGGGGTATGCTGCAAAAGACCCGGTATTAGTATGTGTACTACAAGCTCCAGATGCATGTTGCAGGGAATCGAGACACATGAAACTTCGGGGTAAAGAGAGAGAGCACTTTAGATGGACCATAATTGATGCCCTTTGCTGGTGAGCATCTTTGTTGAGAGGCTTGTTCTTCACTTTGTCAGATGCCAATTTACTTTTCATCTTTTAAACTAGCCAGGCTCTACAAAAAGCCCACAAGGACCTCCTCTGTTTTCTTGTAATTAGCTTTGAATCAATTTTTCCCTGCACTCAATATTCAGCCCACACTCCTTTTGAATATTCATCCACAAACGTGTCGTTCTGATGACAAGTTTGGTTCTTATTTCTTCTAAAGCTTACCTGATATACACTGGACATTTTAGATGGGTGATTATTTACTCTCCCTTGTGGCTTTTGAAAAAGCAACATGGTTTTCTTGCTTTTATTGAAACACTGAAGGAGATGTTTAGGTGGATGTTCACACTGCTCTTCTCTAAGGTGAATAGTGACTAGCTGTTAGGCTCCTAAAATGACCAAAAAAAAACAACAAAAACCCATGACAGATAATTGTAGAGACAGACAGATGGATAAACCGATAGACGATGAAACAGATTATGGTTGACAGACAGACGATAGACAATAGATAACACAAAAACAATCCCAGACAGATGGATAATGGTTGACAGATGCTAGACGATGACACAGGTGATCGTTAAAGCATTGAGGTTGTCCAGTCAGGTACTCCTGGATGCTCCGTGAGCCAGATTAAAAAGTAAAGGTGACCGAGGTTTTTTTAGGGGTGGCAGCTAATTTGTGGAATAGTTTACCTGTACACATAAAAACTGCTCAGAGTGTTGGAATTTTTACATCGTTGCTTAAGACTATGTTCCTTGACGTTTATTTTATGTTGACTTTAGACATTTGAGATATTTTTACTGCATTTCTTTGTTTGTGTGTGAACTTTTCCAGACATTGTAAAGCACTTTGGTTAACCATGGTTGTTTTTTTTTAATTTGCCATAGAAATAAATTTAACTGTACTGAACTGATAAACAGACAATGTTAGACATCGATAGATAGATTTTTAATCGTGCCCAATACCTAAACTTCACAACTAACTATTAATAAGCAGCAAATTAAGAATTTTTGAGGGAAGGGTTGTACACTGTAAAAATATTTGCTGTAATTATGCAGCTGGTTTCCAGTAACTTACTGTAAATTTATATTTATCAAATTTATTCTCAAAAGTTTGTTCAAAGATAAATGAACATTAAACATTAAAAAGTTTATCTTTACAGAATAAAACTATTTAAATTTGGGAACTAGAAACTTTTTTCTGTTTTTTTTCTGATATTGATTCCCAGAAATCCTTTGCTTGAGGGTGTTTTTTTATCTTGTTTTCCCCTGTAAAGATAAAGACTTTTTAATGTTTCATATTCATTTATCTTTGAACAAACTGTTGCCCGAAATTACCATAAGTTAAAATCTAAGGTAAGTTACTGGCATCCAGCTGCCAGTAATACTGTAATTTCTACAGGAATTTTTCTTAAGTGTAGATAATATACAACAAGTGTTGCTTTTTCTAAGGTGTTACCGAAAATGTTACTTCTCAGCATTCCAAAAGCACAATATTTTACTACAATACATATCATATTACATATCATTTAACACTTACATTAGAAAAATATTACTGTCTTTCATTTAATGTAATTCAGATACAGTATTTAAGTACAAGAAAGTACTACATTTTTATGTATTTAAGTATTAAAGGTAAAAAAAAAAGAAGAAATTATGAAATGATGTGCAACGAAAAGTATGACATTATGCTTTGGAATTTTCATCATAGGTATACCTCAACTATGAGAGACAAAATGAGAAAATCACATTGTAGGATTTTTTATGAATTAATTGGTTGGGAATTTAATAATTCCACTGTAAAATAAGTATTTGGTCACCTACAAACAAGCAAGATTTCTGGCTCTCACAGACCTGTAACTTCTTTAAGAGGCTCCTCTGTCCTCCACTCGTTATCTGTATTAATGGCATCTCTTTGAACTCATTATCAGTGTAAAAGACACCGGTCCACAACCTCAAACATTCACACTCAAAACTCTATATGGCCAAGACCAAAGAGCTTTTGACAGCTGAAAAAGAAAAAAATGGTAGACCTGCAGCAGGCTGGGAAGACTGAATCTGCAATAGGTAAGCAGCTTGGTGTGAAGAAATCAACTGCGGGAGCAATTATTAGAAGAAGACATACAAGACCACTGGTAATCTCCCTCCATCTGGGGCTCCACGCTGGGTATTTCATCATGACAATGATCCCAAACACACCGCCCAGGTTTCGCCTTCTTCGAAAGAAGCATTTCAAGATCCTGGATCTCAACCCCACAGAAAATCTTTGGAGGGAGTTTTCCGTCCGTGTTGCCCAGCGACAGCCCCAAAACATTACTGCTCTAGAGGAGACCTGCATGGAGGAATGGGCCAGAATCCCAGCAACAGTGTGTGAACACCTTGTGAAGACTTACAGAAAACCTTTGACCTCTCTTATTGCCAACAAAGGGTATATAACAAAGTATTGAGATGAACTTTTGTTATTGACCAAATACTTATTTTCCACCATAATTTTCAAATAAATTCTTTACATTTCGGGATTTTTCTTTCTCTTTTTGCCTCTCTTAGTTGAGGTATACCTATGAGGAAAATTGCAGGCCTCTCTCATCTTATTAAGTGGAAGAACTTGCACAATTGGTGGCTGACTGAATACTTTTTTGCCCCACTGTATATATACAGTTCAGTTCAAAGGTTTAGTATCCGAAAGATTTTTAATGTTTTTCAATGGAGTGTGTTATACTTATCAAGGCTTATATTGTAAAATATTATTGAAATTATTAATATTTTGTAATATACTTTAAAATTGTATTTATTTGATGCAGCACTGAATTGTCAACAGCCATAAATCAAGTATTCTGTATAAACTGATCCTTCTTATATGCTGATTTATGATCAGTGCTGATGCTGTTGTGCTGCTTATATCAAATATTTTTTATAACCTGTGATGCATTTTTCTTTGAATAAAATTTTAAAAAGAACAGCTTTTATTCAAAACAGAGTATTTACAATCACTTGTTATCTATTTAACACCTCCTTGTAGAATAAAAGTATTCAATTAAAAAACTTTTTTTCAGCATAAAAACAGTAAAAATACCCTGCATTGTTACCAATCAAATAAACAAATTTACATGCTCTAATTTTAAACATTTAATCAGATTCTAAATGAATGGATACAGTCATTTTATTAATCAGAATTTATTTTTTTCCCCTGTTGATTGGATTATAAACAGATTCTTTGGATGTACGTAATATGGATCATGTACTGATCATGAACTCCTTTGGAAAAAAATTCTAATTTGTAACACCCTCAACACATGCTGGATAACACAGACCATCAGATTTTGTGCAAACCTGTGGAGCGTTTGTTCCTCTCTGTCAGAAAAGAGGTTGCATGAACTGGTTCTTCAGCCTTTGCCTCACCTCATAAACTTCTCCATGATCTCCTCCACCCACATCTGCAGGCGGATGAAGCTGATCCCATAGCGCCACCACAAGCGAAACAAGTCTAGCAGGTACCAATCCGTCTCCTCCAAAATGAACTCCTCTCCATTGAAGACTGCTGTTTTCCCGGCCACACTCTTTCTGTACTTCAGCCCTGTGAAACATAAGAGACAGCAAATGTACATACATACACAATTTAAAACAAACCTCCTAACTCTAAATATGAGAAATATAAGAAGTCTCTGCCAAGCCTATAGCTCATACCTAGCATTAGACCTAAACATTTTAGCAATAAGAATGAACACAGCTAACCCAGTTGCTGGACAAAGTCTTGCATGTGCAGGTTGAGGGAATGAATGATGGATCCACCGGACTCATAGTCTTGGTGGTTCACTGTGACAGTAGCCAGACGACCCCCGACTGCCCCTTTTTCAAATACATCAATTTTCACTTCTGGCCCGAAATGTTGCCTAAGAAAGTGAGCTGTAGCGGTTCCTCCGATTCCAGCTCCAACAACAGCTGCAAACACAGCATCAGTCTTTACAGTATCTTTTCTTTACAATGACTTTTATTGCAGAATAATTCATAGCATTAACATTTGGCCTACCTATTTTAGAAGGCGGGGCACCATCAAGTTTCGCAAAATCCGGATCTGCCAATACATGCACAAAAGAAAGAAGAACAAACAGATAATGGTTCATGTTTGTTTATAAGAAATGAACTGAGGATGCCGGTGCATTCAGGCTAAATAGATTTGCAGGAGCCTCTGTGAGTTCTCCTCAACTCTTGGCGATTGTGATGCTGAAAATAAGAAGCAGTCAAAATCCCAAATATCTGACGATTTCAATTAGTTCGCTTTGACATGAGGGTAAAAGCTATTTGCATTAATATTTCCTTGCTATTCGGCTACTCTACGACAACAAGAGCGCATGAGCTTGCATGCGCACGCTTTTCGCCAATCAGAGCACAAGAGACTCTCTTCTGACCAATCAGAGCAGAAGTAACTTATACTCGACCAATCAGATTAGTAGAAACCTTCTTTCTTCCGGGATGCACTGAAGCCTGATAGAACAGGTTTCTTCAAAAAGACTGGTGTGGGTGTGATGCTGATTTTTTATTTCACACACAAATATCCTACTGTCGATATTAATTGACAGATCTGCAAACAAGGAGTCAGTGAAGCGGCCAGCCCCTTTTTAGCAATTATATTACATTTTTGCCATACAATTAAAACTTAGCGTTAATGTTTTAATTAAAAAGTTAACGAGTTAGTTAAAATTAAAGCGATTTATTGCCATTAATTATACGACCTATATTTGAAACACCAGACATTTTAAAATAAGAATACGTTTCGGTTGGCTAAAAAGCTTCACTGACTCTGTTCAAGATCTGTCAAGTAATATGGACAAATATAGGATATTTGTGTGTGTGGAATTATAAAACGGACCTCATTAGGCTATGCTTTTTAAAAATCAGCACAGTCACCAATAAATAAATAAATTACAGACAACTTGTATGTAAAATGTCTTAAAATGAGAACCAAACTGAAAATAAAACGCTTGTTTTATTAAACAATTAAATAATGAAAATGAATTGATACATTAAAAACATAAAAAATGTTAGATGATGAAATTAAATAAATGAACAGAGAACTGTACTATTGAAATACATTATTGTATAAAATGTATTTATGTGTTTTCTTGACATTTCTTAAAGGTTAAACGGTGTTCCAGTTAGATGACCATCAACAGGAGGGTTAGTTGTTAGTTAATTCTGGGTCAAATAGAAATTCCCTTTCAGCCACCTGGTTTCTTAGAGGCTATGTTTTTTCCTGATGATTTCCCAAACAAAGATTATGCTCAAGATTAAAAGGGATTTTCATAGAAAATCACAATGACCAGTGCCAGGAATAGGACTTGATACATGTCCAGGAGTTTTTGTTCTGTTTTATATTTTTAGTGTAGAAAGAAAGCAAAAATATGGTTATTTTCAGCATTTTAAAGATTGCCTTAAAATGCTACAATAAATGAATGCATTTTTTTTTATTTATTTCTAAATCTACATATTCCAGTCAATTTTCCCCAATAAATATCCTGTATCATGTGTAGGAAACAAACCACAATTCATCAATTCAGGTATATATATATATATAATGTATGTATCTATCTATCTATCTTTATGTGTGCATATATATATATTTATATATACACATCTTCATGCAGTTTTAATTATTGTAAGCTATATATATTTCTGAACCAAGGAATCATAAGGCTGATATCTGATATTTCTGTTACTTACATATTCTTATTCTGTTACATTATGTGATTTGCTTTCCTTTTTAATGTTACATTTTTTATTAAAAACAAAAAGTTCCTATACACAGTCGAATGTAATGCAAAAACTTTGAAGCTCAAAATCTCAAAGCAACTCAGCATGCAGCTGCAGATCGTAATTAAGATGAATATAACCATATATGAATATATATGTATGTATATATCCATGTATGTATATGGATTTTTTTTTAAATATTTGCACATACTTTTGCACTTTTAAAGGGCAGTGTTTATTTATACAGCGTCTTCTCATCATGAGATATGGCCTATGACTTCGGGTCATCTGGAGCCTGTGATAATCTGACTCACTTCCTCTGTCATGTGAGGAGAGAGAAAACTCTGTGGCGCAAGATGGGGCCACTGACATGATATGCAAGCACACCGAAAAATCATGATGGCTGATGTCATAACGTAGTATAAAAACAACTCAAGAAAGGTCATTGCAGGACATTCCAAGATGTGCAAAATTACTTCTTACGGTCAAGTTGTGCTGTTGTAACGGTAAAAAAAAACAGTAAATGGTCGGCCTAGTTTCTATTGGAAATGTTTTTAGGGTTATTGTTGAAAAGTAAACTGGAGAAAACACAATGCACATGGCGTCCTCGTATACAGGCAAGGAAATGCGTAAAAGCATGAAAACCAGAATGATAGGAGGTCTGATATTAGGCATTGTTTGGGTACCCTTGGAAACTGGGCCGAAAAAGGCTCTCGTATGTATAAGGAAAGTGAAAAAAGTTAATCTAATAACAGCCATATGACGGTTAGCGAAGACAAGATCTCGCACTCTTGATTGGCAAACCGAACAAGGTTAGGATTTCCCCGTCTCAACCCACGGACTTTACAGAGCGGAAATGGTGCATTAAATACTTAACCAACATTTCCTCCTGCTCTGGCGGTTGGGGTTTTCTCAACACCAGCGTCGCTTACACGTAGCCTAGTCTGCAATAACAGGCTATTGATGGAAAAACAATGTTATTCGATCAACCTTTATCCGTTAAACACGATTGCAACACCATGTGCTGTCGGTGGTGTGACGTGGGTCTATTATCATGGGCTGCGAGTTGTGCAATTATGGCTATCTGTGCACTTTGAGCAAAATGGATAGCAGTGGGACTTTCCCATGACTATGTGTGTAGTGTGGAACAAACGCCCATGCAAATGAGAGCGCTAATCGATCGGTTTATATAGGGATGCGCTGAGCGAGTAGGCGGCAGAAGAGCTTTCTGCATGTGTCTTATCATTCTCTGCAGGTGCATGAGAGACATGATTCAGCATCCTCAATCTGGTACTGGTACCGAAATGACTCACCAACAACAGATGATGTGGACCTGTCGAGAAAAGAGGGGAAAACTAAAGGTTGGTTAAAAGAGGTGAGTGATAAAAAGCAGATAAATGACAGATGCGCATGTGGGTTGAAGGACTTAAGAGTTGAAGAAAAAAAGTGACACACGTAATTCCATATGCAAAGGTATTATCGTTGCATTTCACGCACTTGAGATAAAAATGAAAGTAGAAATGTTTTGGAGGAGCTTTAAATGAGTGATGCCAGCTCCTTTATGTCTAATAAATGTTCAAAAGTAAAACATGTAGCAAACGGGAAGCAATTTGTGAGGAGTTTTTTTTTTTTTTTTTCTCAATAGTGCCTAAAACTTGTACAGTTTTATTTATACTAGCATTCAAAAGTTTAGGGTCAGTAAGATGTTTTTTTAAGGAAGTCAGTTGATGATATGTTTATAATATGCACTAATTAATCAGAAAAGGGAAAGACTATTTGATTACTTTTTAAATAAAAGCTGTTCTTTTTCCTCAAAACATTGAAAAAATCTTTTTACATTGTCAGTGAAGTGAATTCTTATGTGCCACTTTAAGAAAATACATTAATTCTAGTGAGTTCATTCGCACAGGAGTAAGAAAAGTTTGCATTAACTATCTAGAAACAAGGATACTTCAGATTTAACCAACTGTAAACTGATACCGATAGGGATCTTTTTTTTTTTTTTAATTATTTCTTTTCTTTGTTCATAACTTGACAAATATTAGTGGAAACATTTGAATATGCAGTACATGTTCTTGAACAAACACAGAATTGCTGGAATCGTGATGAGGAAAGAGGAAACCCTAGACAGAAAATCCTGCTACACCAGAGACAAAGTAGTTTTGTTACACATTTTATTATCTAAAGAACATTAAACTTATCATAAATGAGAAATGATCTACTCTTAGGATATTTTTTTATTACATTTGGTTCCTTGCTCAGGTCAAATAAAATCACCAGCTTGAAGCATTCACAGTATTTGAATGGAGCTCTTGGCTTTGAGAACTGAATTCCAAGGGTGTCTGTTGTATATTCAGCCCACGGAGTTCAGTTCTTAAGTTTGGATGCTCACGGCATCTGCTCTGACCTACGACCTGAACCAAAACGCCTGCTACTGGACTGGAAGGTACTGATGCATTTTATTATGCATATTTTCTTTCATATTAAAGATCGCTGTGTTTTTTTGTCTTAATGTACTACTAGTCTGAATTATTCATCAGCTACCCTTGTGTTAAGCATGTATGTGTGGTTTAAGTGGATCAGGTTGTGGGTAATCATGTCTATAGTGTTCAAATGCCCACACTTGTAAGTGAAGAACTTGTTTGGTGAAAATTCACGAGTGTATATTTTTATACTTTGTTGATGTCATGCTAGAACGATAGGAATAAATTGTGTGATAAAAATGTTAATTCACAGCAAGAAACTACAGTCAGCTACATTAAATAATTAAATAATACTGTAATGCTGTTTAACCTTTGATGTGAAATGTTGTGGAAATAAAAAAGTATATCAGTATGATGTAAGATATGCATTCGTATTCTAATTTTACAAAAACATTTCTTGTGTTTATGTTACTCAGCGAGTGAAAATTTCAATAAGGTCGTTGTTCTTTCAAAAAGACTTATTAACGTTCTGCGCTTCGTTAAAACTGGTTCACTAAATACTCTGAAGTTCAGATTTTCATCCCATTTTCCTACATTTCATAACGAAGTTGTTTTAAGATCTAATAACCAAGGTAACCAAACTAACATATACTTTTTCATATACTCTTATCTGATGGCCAGTTGTTAAAAAACGCTCAGTTCTTCGCATCCTTAAAAGAAAACCTCCAAATATCTTCAAATATGGCCTGACAGAACTAAAAATAATGTACTTATGACTAAATAGTAAAAAACAAAAATTTACAATTTTTTAAATAGAGACCAAAAAGTACATTTATAAATGAATAAATACTAAAAACGTTCAGTTCCTCTTGTTGTTTACAGCATTCTTGTAAATTATGTCAGTATATTTTAGCAAGCCCTTTTATATATTGTAAATGCATGTTGTGAATGTTTCATTAAAGTTTCTTTCTCACTCTATCTTTTTTGACTTTGAAACTTTGAATCAAAATCATAAATTTCTCTCTGCTGACAGAATCTGCCCCTGTATTATAGTCAACTATTGCATTCAGACCCCAAAATATAGTTTTCCATCATTTACTCACCCTCATGTTGACCAGGCCTGCATGAGTTTCTTTCTGCTATAAAACAAAAAAGAAGGTTATTTTGAAGAATGTTGGTATCAGAAAGACTGATGGTAGCGATTGACTTCCTTTTTTTTTTACCATACATTGGAAGCTAATGGCATTCCATAGCATTCTTCAAATGATCTTCTTCTATTAGGAACAACTTGAGGGTGAGTACTGTACATGATGACAGATTTAAGATAGAACCGAGTCACCGCTTTACTTTACTTTTTTTTTACAGAAAAAAAATGTCAGTATTTCTGTTACAATTTTAAACTCATGTAGTATTTTTTTTATTATGCTATTTTGATTTGGGCCTTTAATCATCCACTCACACACACACACACACACAAAAAACAGAGCACTTTAGCACCCAAATAACAGCACACTAAAAGTATCCAGAACACTCTAGCAACTACAGAGCAGCATGATAAAAACACCCAGGACACTTTAGCAACCACATAGCAATGTGCTACAAATAGAAAGAGCATAGAAATATACTGGCAGCCTCCCAAAACACATTAACATTGGGTAGCGAGTTCTAAACAGCCATCCTCAAGAAATCTAGCTTATAATTGTCCAAAAACAGAACACCTAGATTACCCTCTTACAGTCTCATACCAGGGTTAGTTAACTAAAACTAAAACCATTAAAAAGGTTACTTAAAACAAGATAAAGGTTAACTGAATAAAATCAGATAAACTGAAATAAACAAATAAAAATTGTAGTGAAACTTTAAAAATATTATTTTACAGTGCACTGTAAAAAACTAAAATTATATATATATATATATATATACATACATATATATATATATATATATATATACATATATATTTTGTTATTATAGTCACTTGTTCTATAAGAAAAAAAAAATATATATATATCACATATCATACATACTAAACTAAAACATATAAACATATGCATATAAAAAGACCAAAAAGACAAATACATTACTACAGCTTCAACTAAAATTATATATAAACATAAAATAACAACTAATTCAACATAATACAAAAAAACTCAATCTCTCTACAAAAATAATACATGTGCCATGAATGAAGGCTTTGTATATTTACAATGTATCAAGTGTATTTACAAAGTAAGAAATCAATGATATGCTGCTATGTTAAGCTGCCTGATTTTCAGAAATGTTCTTCCTCTTTCTCTTTCTCTCTCTCTCTCACACACACACACACACACACACTCTCACGCACAAGTGCATTGTGGGTGTCCATTGGAAAAAGCAACGTGTGTGTTCAGCTCATTATGTTGGCGGCAGCGCAGAGGGGAGAAGCTGGCTCTGTGAGTGTTAGCCTTTTCATATGCTTATCCATGAGAGGCACAGATGGCCCCTTTTCCGCATACCCAGGGACCAGCTATTGATTAAGCTTCTGCTATAAAAGAGACATAATTACATACGAGAGGCTGAAGGGAACCAGACACGCAGCCTCAGTTACATGCTATCCTGTAAATGTCTCTATCAATCAGCTGAGACGTGAATTTTTGGTTAGCATTTCTAAGCTTACGCGACACACACATTACATTCTGTCACAAAGAGGAAATAAGACAGGCGTGAATTGCTGCTTCCTGGCAATGACCTCATCAAAGGTCATGTTTACATTTCTCTTGTGCAACAGAACAATTGTGAGATACACACACAGGGTTTTTTTATTTATTTATTTATTTTCTTAGAATACATGATAAATAGCACTATATGCTTTCTTAAGCCCAAGAAAATGGTGTAAACCAGCTTCAACTTAATGTGAACCCTTTTTTATAATAATCAAGCACATTATTACAGTAAGTGCAATTTTGTGCTCCAGTTAGACTGGGCTTTTGAGTATGCTGCTGTATAAATATCTAAATTATTTAGCAATTGTGGCCAGTTAAATATTCATGCTACTGGTAACCTACATATGACATACAGTATTACAGTACTTTAATTTGGGTCACACTATGTTACAGTGTTCAGCAGTGTACAGTTATGAACAGTATTAGTAATGAACAACATGCACACAAAAGAGAAGTATTTTGTGCTGCTTAACAATGACAAACAAGGAGGTTTTTTTTGTTCCTCAGCTTTACACAGATGTATCAGAACTGTCAGTATATTTGTTTTTTAATGATGAAGCCTATATTAACTCTAAAACATTTCATGGCCACAAACTGACACATACATCTATTTGTCTTTGTTGTTCAATCATTTTAAAACGCGTTATTAGTTAACTGTTTAGCTTCAAGGTATCTTTTTAAATTGAATAAATGGATTTGTACTGCACACTTTAGGTGCGCTGTGCTGTATGTATAGATGTGAGGGGCAAACTGAAAAGTTTTAAATTAGGTTTAAATCCCACAAGGCTTGAACTTAGAACAAAGTGTGCCCTTTAATATGTATAAATACATATTATACATATATATATATATATATTTTGTAATGGTAAGCAGTATTCTGTAGTACAATAAACATGTTGCTTGAAATGTGTTGATTAGAAATAATGCTTGGGAAAAAAAGTAAATATAGCTGTGCAGATGGTGTCATAAGTCACATGAGAATGACATCATATGTAACATGGCCTATTTATTGCATACTTAAATGGACTTTACCTGCTCCACCCCAAAATTAAAATCTTCTCATCAATCGCTTACCCCCATGTTGTTCCAAACCCGTCAAAGCTTTGTTCGTCCTCCAAACACAATTTCATATTTTGTGGATGAAAACCGGAAGGCTTGTGACTGTCCCATTGACTGTCGAGTAATGAACACTGTCAAGAAAAGTCTAAAAGGCATCGTCTAAATGCTCCATCTGCTATCAGTGGTTCAACAGTAACATTGTGAAGCTAAGAGAATACTTTTTGTATGGAAAGAAAACTAAAATAATGACTTTATTCAACAATTCGGCACCGTAGCGCCATTTTGGAGAGTATCCACTAGACACAAACAGCGTCACTCTTCAGTGTTTTCATTCAAATCAAAGCATAAATACACGTAGAAGATGTACTACTACTTTCATATTTTCCAGGGCTTTGATAGTGGTAATTGTTTGACAGCCAATGGGACAGTCACAAGCCTCCTGGTTTTCATCCAAAATATCTTAAATTGTGTTCCGAAGACGAATGTAGCTTTTACGGGCTTGGAACGACATAGGGGTAGGTGATCAATGATTAAACCTTTTAATGTAGAGCTATGTCCTTCCACAAATGCAATGACCACTCTGACAGTACGAGATATTGTTGATACTTTCTGCAAGATCTTTTTGCCAGCAGGTGGCGATACTGTAAGTCACTCGATCAGTTCAAATGCTTACTCTAAGAACCGTGCACAGCATTTTTTACCATCTAGCATATAAATTTGATGTGTCATCCAACATTAGAGTCTGTCGGCGCCCCCTTATTTACGTACATAATCGTGCATGAACTTCATGAGATAATTAACCTTTTCTAGTTTATTAAGTTTTAAATAAGGTCGCTTTGCTTCATAAGGCCTTTATTAACCCCCAGTTTTGAGTTCTAAAAATATAGGATGTTTTTATAGTACAATGACCTCTTGTTTGTCACAAGATCTAGGGAATGTTGGTTTCTCAGTTCATGACCCCTTAAAAAATATTAGTTTAGCATTAATAAGCATCATAAAAGTTTTGAAAACATGGTCTAAAACAGTAAGCAGTTTTAAATCCTTGTTTGTTGAACTCAAGTTTCAGAAGGGCGCTCGCGCGCAGCTTTTTACCGCTGCTATGTGCCCTGAATCTGCACTTCTGCTGAGCCCGCAAGATTGCGAGCCACGCAGCCGACTTCTACCCAGCAGTCAAAGCAGCATTACGTCACGGAAGGGCAGACTCAGAGAAAGACTGCAAGGATTTAGGGTGGTATTTCGGACAGGGAAGTAGGCCAACCATTTGGTACAAGGCCTAAGTACATCATCCTGGTATTTGTAGTGCACTAACTGATTTATTCAGGAAGTAAACTACACCTACACTTTATTGCTCAGATATTCACAATGGTTAACATTTCTGACTTTATACTAAACTTCTATCTGTTGGCACCTAGGGGAGCACGGGACACAAACTAACACAGGGTTTGATGTAACACACGGTATAAATATTTATAGCATAACAATATTTATAATATCTATGATATTCTAAGACATTAGGTAATTTACATTATTTACTTAATTAATGAATTTTTTGAAATTCAAAGAAGCCAAAAGAAACAAGTGAATAAAGTAATAAAATAATTTTACTTGATTGACTAATTTTTTTTTTGTTTGTTATATACACATTGGAGGTTTTATATATATATATATATATTCATTTTTTTCTTTTTCATTTTATTAGAATATGCATGATGTACATACATTGGAATCACCAACAGGAAGAACAAACTAACAAATGGATAAAACAAAACAAACAAACAAAAAAACAAAAACAGGCAAAACAAAAAACCAATACAGTCAGAAATTGACAGATGTGTGCGTTTGTGTGTGCGTGTATGCATGTAAAGGTAACTAGGTTACCTACCACCTAGTTACCTTTGCATTGGAGGCTATATTGAGGTTATATTAAAAAAAAAACGTTATTCTTAATTATTTAAAGTCCAAAATATGAGATATAAAGTTGTATTTCCAAGAAAAAAGTTAGAATTGAGAGACAAAATAGATCAAATGTTATAGGTTTATAGTATTTTATAGTAATAGTATTTCATGCTGTAACTGGGCAAATATATGTTCTATTTGAACTGCATATGTGAATATTTTGTGAATTTTTACTGTTTGAATTAAGTGGTTTAAAAGAAGAATTAAGTGGTTTAAAAGAAGAATTAAATGGTTTAAAAGAAGAGTAATCAGCAGGTTTCATTCAGTAGTCTATACATTTAAGCGTCTTCGTTTAGCATCAAGTTATGTTTTTGGCGACTTAATTCTATAAAAAAATTATTTGCATTCCCATTCTGACATCCAAAGGCACAACAATACATTTTATCTCTTATTCAGTGCATTTTTCCGTGTCACTCCACTTGTCACCAGCGTTTTTCAGACACCACAATGCACACGCCACTACCAGTGACATAACTGTGACATCTTCACAAAATGGTGCCCAATCCAATCCCAATCCAATAAAATCATTCCATACAAAAAGTATTCTAGTAGCTTCATCACGGTACGGTTGAACCACTGATGCAGATGTAGTATTCAGACGACATTCAGTCAATGGGACTGTCACAAGACTCCCCGTTTCATCCGAAATATCTTAAATTGTGTTCCAAAAAGGAACAAAGGTTTTACAGGCTTGGACTGACATGTGATTAATGACACACTGAATGGTTTAGCTCCTCAGTACTTGAGCAAGCTCTTATAACATTATAGTCCTCCACGTCCACTGGGTTCTCAAAACTCTGACCATTTGATAATACCTAGAATATCAAAATCTGCTGCGGGTGGCAGATCTTTTTCCTAAGCACCCAAACTCTGGAACAATTTACCTAATACTGTTCGGGAGGCGGGCACACTCTGTCAGTTAAAATCTAGATTAAAGACACATCTCTTCACTCTGGCTTACACATAACACACTGATACACATTTATTAATCAGATCCGTTAAAGGATTGTTAGGCCGCATTAATTAGATCAGCCGGAACCGGGAACACTCCCCTTAACACACGGTGTACTCGTTACATTGTAAAAAGAATGTCTCTCTCTTATTCTGTTTCTCAGTCTGTATCCAGATCAGATGGTGTATCAGCACAAAGCAATGATCTTCATTGAAGACAAGAACACCTAGATGAGCCCTGTGGACAGATCGCCAAATGCTCACAAACACACAATCTGACATGTGATTAAAATTTAACAGGGGAATTAGGTTCTGGGTGTCCGGTCAGAGGAGAACTGGACCCAACTAAGCCTGGTTTCTGCCAAGGTTTTTTCCCCCCATTCTCTCATGGATGGGGTTTTGGTTCCTTGCCGCTGTCGCCTCTGGCTTGCTTAGTTG
>JAUMHP010000078.1:9456133-9472721 GCA_032361065.1 Enteromius trimaculatus | reverse complement strand
AAAAGACTCGAAGACGAACGGTCTCTCGTGCGAGATCCCATATGTAACGTCGAAGTGATTCGACTGAAAGGGTAACTCCTAATTTGCTGCCTGTTTCTTTTTAATGAGAGTAAGTAGTTAATAAACAACTGATATGCTAGTAATATGCATGCTAGCTAATAGAGAGAATTGGATCTTAAAATAAAGTGTTACCAAAGTTATGACTTTATGTCATAACTAAAAATATGACTATAAATAATTGTAATTATATCATAAATGTTTTTTTTCTCATACTTTTGCCATTGTGTCATAATTTCAACTTTTAATGTGTTGATTTTGCTTTACCAAAGCATGTTTTTTTCTTATATGGCAGAAATGAGCATACTGCGTAGCCATCATAAAGCTATGATTATTTTTACAGATGATGTGAGGAATGCAACAATTTGGCAATCCCCCCCCCCCATTCCTCTTTTGAAAGCCACACCCCAGATCTTGATTTTCTATATTCAGCATCTCTATTTCTTTGACCTGATTGCTAAATGATTGTTCTCTTAGCTCTCTGACCTCTCTAACAGAGAGGTGCATTGTGGGTACAGAGAAAGCAAACTCAGTTCACAGTTCTCATGTAATCTCTCTGGATCATTAGATGCAGAGCGGGTGCCGTTTGTTATTGACTGGTTCCCGGTAAGCGTTGCTGCCAAGCCAAACACCCCCTGGCTACCCCATTCAATTTATTCATGAAACGAAATATTTTAGCTTCAGCCCCTGGAGGCATATTCATTATTCCCAAAGTAAATCTGCTCACAGTACAGTATGAGAAAGAGAGTGGAAAGGCAGGAGGTACTTTAGATTGTAAGTTTGGTTGATTTAGATATTTACTAGAGCTTTACTCCATGCTTCAGCGTTTTACTCCGTTATTAGCAAAAAGGTTTTGAGAATTTAAACGTATTAAGGCATACTGTATTTAATACATTAAAATTCTATTTTAATAAGAATGGTCACACTTTAATTTAGGGACCAATTCTTACTACTATTAATTACAATTTTTGCTTTAATAAACTCAAACATTTCTTTTTGCTGATAAATAGTAAGGTTGTTGTTAACGTTCCCCTTCTTCTATAATTCCTGAAGAGTTGCACATGATAAGAGACAATTCCTTCATCCAGAATCTCTCCAGATCCTTCAGATCCTCAGCTGCATGTCACGCCATTCACTTTGTATAGGGTTCAGGTCAGAAGACCGAGGACGGCCATGACATAAGCTTCATTTTGTGCTCAGTGACACATTTTGTGATTTCTAACAGAGGCAGTCAGCTTTACATTTGTTATCTGTTGATACAACATTAAGGATCCGGCAGAATAATTAACCGTAGACATGGTGTACTTTTTTTTATCACTGTTTGTAGTTAACCCATCTGGTGGGTTTGCTGGCAGAAAGCTTTTTTTAGTTTCATCTGAGCATAGAAGCCAGTCCCCTCTGAAGTTCCAGTCGTGTCTGACAACTGATGAGGCAGTCTGTTTCTGTAATTTTTTTTGAAACCCTCTCAAACAGCATGTGGCGGTGTAGGGGCTGTTCTGCTTCTGATCACAAGACTCAACTAATCTCTGCTATTCTCCAGCTGTGATCCTTGGAGAGTCTTTTTCCACTCAAACTCTCCTCCTCACTGTGCATGAGGATGATACAGACATGCTCTTCCAGACAGATTTGTAACATCTTAAGTTGACTGAAACCTATTCATTACTGTCCTGGGATTTTCAGTGCTTTAGCTCTTGTCTTACAGCCACTTTCTGTTTTGTGACACTCGACAATCTTATTCTGCACATCAGAACTATATTCTCTGGCTTTACTCCTTGTTATGGTCGATTAACGGAATTTGGTCTTTGTTTTCCTCGTGTTTATAATCCTGTGTAACAGGCTAGACCATTTCACGCTCATAATCATCCTGGTGTGTTAATATGGAACAAAAACCCTGCCTAAAGTATTTGAAATAAAAAGCTTGTTGAATTCATGTGTTAAAAAGTGTACATATGAATGGGAATATAATTCAGATATTTTACTCATAAGAATTTCTAGGGATGCCAATTGTGGCCAACATGCTTTGGAGAACAACATTTTAGTGATAAGTTAAAATGTAGCATTTTTGAATGAAAGATCAAAAGGATGAACAATGCAGATTTATTTTCACAGCCGCCTTTGCTCATATTTACCAAGGGTGCCATATTAGTGGAGGGCACTGTGATACTCTGTGACACACACATTATTTATGATAATTATTGGTGCCACCTAAGGCACTCTTACTATTTCACATATTAGGAATTAAACTTGCTGCACAGGGAACACTTTTCTGTTAACAGCCATTCAGAGGAAGTTACAATTGCAATTTCAATTCGGCCTTGTATGACTTAACACTTGATACCAGCAAAGAAGAAGACTGGGACTCAGAAGCTATGAAAGCTACCTAATATCATCAGATCTCTGATTCATTAAATAATTTGGCTTTAATTAATGTAATTTTCTCTTACTCTCCTGCTTTGAAAGCCACAACAGGAACGGAAATTGCAATTTCCTTTTTATTCAATATTTAACTTATTTCATGGCAGCTCCATTTTTTCCATGGCTGAAATGAGTTTCTCAAACACACCTCGATCTATGTACGAAGCACATCTTCCATATAGTAATGTTTTAGTGCATTTGTCAATATATTAATTAAACTTTCAAGTTTCCATGATAACACACACAACTGGCACAAAAAACGACTTTCAATCAATATTGCACTGATGTTGTTTTAACGTAGTAGATCTATCCTTGCTCCTGTGATCCTCTCGTCCAGACGGATACGTGCCTATGGTGATCTGTGATATGGCCACAGGCTAGTCCGGGTCAGTTATTTATACCTCCAGAGAGAATGGATGGCTGTTTGTTGCTCACGGAACACAAGATTAGAAACTTCTGTCTAAGCCACTTAGGGAAGCAGATCAACATAACAGGAGACATGAGTAATTTCTGCAGTGGCCTTATTGAGATTCATTCAGGATACCAACTATCTGTAAAGTTGGTAGGGTTCAACGAGTTAATTAGTCTGTTAGCACACACTTCCACTGGTTTTATATCAGGCAGAGTTATAGCGTTTCACTGTTGTTTTTGAAATGGGGTCTGGGTGCACCGGTACGATTATCCCAGAGTCAATCCCTCTGACGCACGTAATTCAGAGACCTCACAGCGCTAATCTCTTTCCCGTGCGGTTGTTTAGCATTGCATTAAACTGTACAAGTTGTCTTTTACCGTCTCTCTATACTTGACTCTTGTTCCTAGAAATTATACATGCATTTGGCAGAGGCTTTTATCCAAAGCAACCTAGTAACTAGTTACTAGTGAGAATAGGTCCCTATACTATAGTGTTAGCACTTTTTTTCCCTTGGAATTGAACCCATGACCTGATAATGTCATGCTGTTTGAGCAGTTGAGCTACAGGAAAGCTTTGATAGATTCATGTTACTAAGTTACCTTTCATTTATGTTATGATACCAGCACATGTAAAATCCATAAACATATGATATTTGCTAGGCATTATGCAATATATGTGGCCTTGCACTGAGTTGCTGGACATGGATTCTACCTCAAATTTTATGTGCTATTATTTTTGTAATTAATCGCCTGGTACATAACAAAACTAGAGGAAAACAATGCCAGAGACACCCTAGCAACATGATATAAAGTTGCGAATTTAACTTTTTTGTGAATTGAGGAACACTCATGAGACCAGCCTACAGTAGTAATACTCTAGCATTTTCTAAATGATCTTACTTTCTATAAGTACATCATTTGGTTTGAAACCCACTTTATGACTGTTAAAATGTTTGTTCGATTTAGTACGAATATGGGTGCTATGAGGGAAATTTAAACGTACGGTGCTGTATCGGCCATGTTGTCAGAGTCACATGACCTAGCAGCATCAATCCGTGCTTTGTTGGTTATAATAGTAGTTTTGTCTAATTGACCACTGTAATGGATGATTGGTTACAATCAGTAATTTTGTAAGTAAAGTAAAAAATGCTGCAATAAATATGGTAACTGTAGTCATATTGTACATCCCTTATTTCTTAAGTTTTGGGTCTTATCCAATAAGCATTTCTCCTTAAATTCACAGTTCATTCATTACTTACAAACATGATCAAATCTGAGGAATTTCTGTTAATGTTTGTTTTTTACAATGTAATTTTTCTCTTAATTATCCCTATAAACTATATGCACACTGACAAATTTAGGCGGGAGAATTGGAGGCATGCAAGTGTCTTTTTTGAAAATGATTTTCTGAGACTTTGCAGCGGGTTCAGAGGTATTCACTTCACCCCCTTTTTCATAATGAAATATCTCTTTCTGGTCAGCCTGTGTATTTAATTTTTAGCATCATGGTCCGCATCCTCTCTATGCTAATTTTAGCCTTTCATCTTCTGAGCGTAGTACACATCAAGGGATCCAATCTCACCACAATCAGGGAGTCAAAGATGGCCAGATAGCCAATCTCCCGCGTTCATGTTTAATCATATGAGAGATGGCAGTGTCTGCTATATGGGTTTGCTTGTTTTATTGCAGCCCTGGAGTCGTCTGTGTGTTATTAAAAAAAAAAAAGTGTTTCATTTTAGGACGGTCTCCTTCTGCGCATCACTGTGACCTTTGACCCAGCTGCACTTGCAGGCTTCACTGTCTTTTTGATTTATTTTCTCACTCTGATCCACCAGGCGAGATAGAGTTGGTGTGAAATTGATAGATACATACTTCAATAACAAAAGCAAAATGAAATCTTGAAGCAACATATGGCATAAGAATACATTGCGACTCTTCTACTTCGAAGCCATGCTGTTGTATGTGGTTATGCATTGTCCTGCTGAAATACACAAGGCCTTGCCTGAAATAGTCATCATCTGGAGGGGAGCATATGTTGCTTTTAAACCGTTATATACATTTCAGCTGGCTTTTAAAGTGAACGCTGAAAACATGCTGGACGATATCCTCCTCCTAAGCCCGGAGGACACGGTGCCCGTGATTTCCAACAACTGCCTGTAAACCGAACTCAAATGAGTCCAATCCTTAAGAGAATGGTGAAATACAGAGCACTGTTCCATCAGAATCTGATGAATTCACAGCTCTCATTGATAGTGCACAGGCATAATCACATGCACAAAGCCTTCAGCTCATGCTCTCATCCGAGTTGCTCTGTTAATTGGCTTTTCTATTCAGTTCCTCACATTCCTAATGTGTTATTAATGGTTGGATCCAGCTTCCAATAACACTTTGGCTACCAAGCCGCTAACAGCAAATACACACCAGTGCTCTGTGATTCTGTTCACTCAACCTCCTCCATTATTATTACACACACACACTAACCATTATTGTTTTCCTCACGCCATTCTTTCAAAATCACTCATTTAAAGATTCCATTAAGTTATTGAACAAAAAATCATCGACCGAAAGAGTGATGTCAAATTAGCGCTAATGACTCGTATCTATATTGTGCACACATTGTGAAGAAGCTACAACAGGTAAACATTAATGTGGAAGCAAGGGATGAGTTGACAATATTGATTTTTCAATTGTCATTCTTCATTTTGATGAATGATATTGATTTTTAAATCCTCATAATGATCTTTTAGCCTATGTTTTTTCTTTTCAGTTGATTTGTGAACAAAACGTCACTATAGTCCCATCTAATAATCCCAATAATCTTTTTTACTTCAGAAAAAACTAAGCTTCCATTTTATCATGGAATTCAAACAATAAATGTAGTTTTGTTACTTTTTATTGTGGCTTTGTCTTTTCTAGTTGTAGCAGGAAATAAACATGAATGCACATCAGAAGGTGTTCCAAAAAGTACAATATATTCAAATGTTGAAATTATTAGCAGGCAAGAAAAAGTCAGGTGATGTTACATTAACCTTTTAATGTTCATGAACTTGTTAGTCAGCTATAGAGTGGTGCATTTTGCTAAATATACCTGTCCTATCATTCATATTCATTATATTTTTACTTAACGTGTTAATGGTGTATTCATTATTCATTACAATATCTGAAAAACAAAAAAATGCTTCAAGCAGAGTGATACAAATGGTGCAATGGTTCCCATGTTGATTTGGTGCATCACTAGTTAATGGCTCCATTAAGTCTCCGTAATCTTAACATTGACATTTTTAAATCGTCAAGTTCTACAAACATCATAGCAAGACTGTCTCTTCCAAGGATCTTCATTTTAGCGTACATGTTCAGTTGTTTTCTGCGTCCATGCCACATTCCCTGCTGATGAAAAAAGCAAAAAGAATGCAGAGATAAGTAGTCAAAAAACTGGGTACTCCAGGGGCCTAATTAGGTCAGCATGTTTTGCATCTTTGAGAACTCATTTAGAATTTCGATGTAATTATTCTATCCCGCAACCCCACCATCCCCTTAGCGTTTTACTCCATTTTTGTGCTCTGATGTGTTACACATAGACAGTTGTTTTACCAGTGTGGGTGAGTGTGTTTATCCTCTAAGTGTGTGTGTTTGATATGAAGTGTTCTAATGAGGGCTCTGTGACACATCTGTCCAAGTGGGTCACTAATCATGTATTGTTTGGTGTGCTTCTACAGAAAACCGCTGGGTTGCACTTTCTTTAGATGTGCCTTCCAAAAATGTATTGTCCATAAGAGACTAGACGGTGATCAGCCAAGACTCAAGAGAGCTGGCATAAATGTCCGCTGACAGTCTGAAAGAACACCTATTAACTCACAGCACAATAGCTCCGCTTTTGTCACACAACAGCAGTGTTTGCCAAGCTTTACCACAGCAGAAACGATCCTTTTTTAGGCAAGTTGTGCTTTTTTAAACGCAACTCACAAAAGAGCGAGTGCTCTTTAGTCTGTCATACAGATGTTGCTGACTTGTGATACCACAATCCATAAGGAATTCAAATTCAATAGGCATAAGAGCATAGGGTTTTTAAACTGCTCGCCGTTTCAGATCGTTAGAATCCTTTTCTCAAGATTAGTTTGCAGCCAGAAAGAATTGGTATTTGTGAAAATCATAATTTTCCATTCTCTTCATCACATTCTGTCCAAACTACTCAATTTCAATTGTAAGTGTTATCTTACCTCTTTCAGAACGGGAAGTAAACGCCCACTGCTGTGATTGACTAACAGCGTTTGAGTTTGACAGTACTGCCAAACGTCTTTATCCAGCAGCTGTACTGCTCTTTTAACAGGTGGAAATGCTAGAAAGTTAAAGTACTCATTTTCATTGAAGCATTGGAAATAATTTATTTATTAAGCATAGTATTTATTAAGAATATTATTTATTCTAGCCAGTAAGAAAGATTAAATATGTATTTTTCAGCAAATAAGCATAACATTAATTCATTTATTTTAAACTCAATGTATTATACACTATTAATACATTAAATTTAATTATTTAATAAATAAAAAAAAAATTAATACATTTTACTAAAATGAAAGATATTGGAAAATCTTTTTTTGTTTAATGTTATATATTATTTATATAGAATTTTTAATGCTTTTTTGTGTTGTTGCTTTTTTATATTTAGAATCTTCTTATAATATTTTACTATATTACAGTAAATATGACTATTCCTATTCAACATGATACATAACGCATAACTTAAACGTTGTAAACCATGTATTATTATTATTGTAGTCATGAAAACTGGGTGGGGATGCATTGTCGTGTAAGTATTGCAACAATGCACAAAATTGAACCAATCCTTAAAAAGCTTTGTTTTCTTTAAGAAAAAAATCTCATTTTGAATTTCTCCGATTTGAATGAGATGAAATGTGACTCTTAAGATTTCCCCGACTGCTCTAAATTCTGTCAGTGCGATGGCGGTTCACACCACATGAACAAAGTCTTTGCAAGAATCGCACACAGCGCTTGTTTTAGTCCAAAGAACGGTTGTCATGGAAACGCTGCTCTTAAATTCACCATGCAGACAATATAAAAGCCCAGAGAGGTGTATCGGGGTGAAAAAACAACAAGCCTTTTCAGTCCCTGTTTCTTTTTTTAGTCTCTCTCTCTCTTTCTCCACCTCTCCGTGTCTAGCTTCTCTCTGTCATTTACTCCTTGAAATGGATAAAAGCAAATATTTAGAAGTCATTTCTTCTGTATTTGTTTGGGATTTATGCAAATGAATCCAAGCAGACTATTTGGGGAGTGCTGGACTCATTTTGAGATTGTGTGAGGAGAGCTGGCGAATTGTGAGATGATGCGCGCAATGAAATAGAGTAACCAGCGTGATAAAGAGAGACCGAGAGCAAGAGAGAAGGAAAACTGCGGTTATCACAGGAGAAACAACCGTTTCTTTTTTCGCAGTAAGGATTGCATAGCAACAGTGCATCTTAAAGACAGAGAAACAGATGCATCTCCTTGAGGAAGACCAAGGAAGATGTGTCAAAGGTAGGAATCGATCGGAACGCGCACAGCAGAGGGAGTCAGAGCAGCGTTTGCTAATGAACTTTGAACTGCAACCATTCAACAATGTCTAGGCTACGATTGCGTAGAAGAAATGTAGTGTGCTTGCGGTCGTAGTACTGTTTTTGTGCACTAGCTAGGTCAGAAAGAGCTCAAATGTATGTTATTTTGGGATCTTGGCTCTGGGTAAGATGAGAATTCCTAGAAATATCCAGAAAACCTAGATAGCTGGAGGTAAACACCCGACTCCTACAAGAACAGCGTGTACATGATGCCAGACAGTTTTTGTTGTCTGTGAAGCTCTGAATTGAATAATGCATCGTTTAACACAGAAGTCTTCGAGTAGCACTGAAAAGCATTTATAAGACAGCACGGACATGTCAAATTATGTTTGAGACAAAAAATCTGAGAGCTGAAAGCTTTGGCTTGTCTGTCGTTGTAGCACTGCCTTAATTAAACGTCCCACCCTGGCCCACTTTCTTTTGGCGGTGGGTCGGTGATTAGCCACGGTGTCGTCCCACAATAGGAGCCATCCAGCGATGCGGCTCTTTGAAGTGTCAAGACTCTCTGTAAGTTTTATATCTGGGTCACTTACAGTTCAGAACATGTTGGGCATTGGGAAAGAGATGTTCACCAGCTGTGGTCTAGGTACAGATCATTTAGTAGATGGTTTCATTTGATACATGTGCGCTTGCTACAATCCTGTTTAGAAAAATTGTGGTGGTCAACTTATCCTGCAAAACTTGCATCACCATCCAAGGCTTATTATAAAAATAAAAGTTTTGTGATTTTTTTTTGGAAGTGAATGTCAAGTATACTAAGTTTTATTCCAACCTCATTACATATTATTACGATGGTACGATGTGTCGCGGCAGTTAGGAAATGAAATGTCTGCTAAAAGTTAATGCTCTCTCCCATCTGAAAAATAAAGTTTCCCCCTTTACTACACTTTATCCTAAACCCAGCCTCAGACCTCATACCTATCGACCGTTGGCTGACCGTCTGATGAATACGGCACACACAATTGGAAATGCTGAAGTTTCAATGTTGTCATCAGATTGAAATAATACCGGATTTCTGGGAGAAGTGTCGCGTTCTTTAAGGTTCCACCTGGAAACAAAGATGCTGTGATGCCAAACTCCTTCATGGAAGAAGGAAAAACAGTTGTAGACTTATATTAAAGACTTAGGACCTAGCAACCACCCAGAGCACCCTAGAAACCACATAGCTATCAATGTATTATTTTTTGTTATTTTTTTAATCGTCAAAGTTAAAGGGATATTTTACCCAAAAATTTAAATTTCAGACAGTTGAGGGTAGCCATCGACTTCCGAAGTGTTTTTTTTTCATACTTTGAAAGTCAATGGCTACCCTTAACTGGTAACATACAGGTTTAGACCAACTTGAGGTGCAATTAAACTACTTTTGGGTGAACTATCCCTTTAATGTGTTGTCATTTTGCTACTAAATTCCATGACATTCATCATGGCTGTTTCATTGTACTGACAGTCTACAGAGAGACAGATGTAATAACTGTCATTAGTAGCTATAATAACAATCTAAAAGCATGTGTTGGGTGGTGCTTATGCATTCAGATCCAAACGTAATATAGTCTGTCTTAAAGTGGTCAGCCCACTACACGTCATCTGTTTTTGTATGCTGGCTAGATTAAGAGTTAATTCCTTTGTGTTACTAATCTTTGATGATGTCCTTTATAAACATACACAGGGATTTATTTATTTATTTATTAAGACAAGTGCATCTTGCATTGATGTTGATGATCATGGCCTGAAATTTCTCCTGTTATCTGATGTCATGTATTCACTGCAGGGAGAGCATTGCATATCAGCTGTTTGTCCAGCATGATCTCTTTGTCAACCTAGAATGTCTCAGTGTTTGCCTCACATGTCCTTTCAAAGGTCTCCAGATCGTTCTGGCTTTTGAAGATGATATTTGGTGGGATAATGGCAGTGGGTGATATCCGGTGACATTTACATATCAATGGAATGGTGATAGACAGGGAGAACATTTCAAAAGTGCACGTTGAGCGGATCATGACATTTGACATGATCTGGTCCGGCTGGTCTCAGAACAGCTGTGAACTGTCCAGTTGAAATCTGGTTTATTTGTTCTTATTTTTATGGATTCTGTTGAATGGTTTCATTGTCTATGTAGGTTTTTAAATGTGAATCTCTAATATACCATCTCTTTTTCAGCTGACATCATATCCACGGTTGAGTTCAACTCGACAGGGGAACTCCTGGCCACTGGGGACAAAGGTGGACGAGTAGTGGTCTTCCAGAGGGAACAGGAGGTAATAGACATTGTATTCTCAATAATTAAAAGACTTTTTTACTACTAAGAGTTATAATTTATAGAATGTAGAATATAATATGGATGTTTAATAGGTCGTGAAGGGCAGAATCACAATGTTCTTGATATTTACCCATATAAGTTGTCATTTTTACAACAAAACATACTGTATATTTCAAAACTCATAAACAAACTCCTCAGTTTAAAGCCCATATTTGACTATACTGTGATTTATTTACCTACAGAAAGCAAAGATCATTCTCTTTAAAACGCTGGATCAATTCAAGATCAGTTCAAGTCTGTCACTGATTGGAGTTCTGCATTTTTTCTGCATATTACATCATATTTTCAGTGTGTTAAGCATTTAATAATTGCAATATGTTTAGCAGAAGTGACTATTCGGCAGCAGTGCATCGCTGATAGATCTAAATATAATGCTACTGTCAACCTATTTTGATAAGTTATTCTTTGTGGATGTTATGGTAAAAACACAGATCTAGTTTTTCACATGTAATGCTTATTTTATATGCAAAGATGTTAGTGAATCACAGCAGTGGACATTTACATTGTCTCAGCAGACCCCTTTTAATGGAGCATTTAAATCTGAGGCAAAATTCAGGGTAGAAAATGACCATTTATACTTAAATTAAGAAAGTTTTTGATGAATAAAACATACTATGATTATAATTGTACCACAGGAAATATCAAATCATTTAAAATGTTACTTTAAAAACACTGTTAAATGGCATATAGGTTAAATTCGCACCCAATATATATGTTATCACCATAGCAGGATTTAGTTTGAGTACATTTGTAAATATGATAGTACACATACTCATCCTAAATTGACAGTTCATCCTCTGATGACTAAATGTGCGTTTTTGTTGGTCATGAACTCTAATTTTGAGATCTAATAACCCCTCAATGTTTTGTCTAGCAGCACAAAAGTGTGAAACCCCGCCGTCCGCCCCTTCTCGTCTCACGCTCGCATCATCTTTAAAGAGATTTCATGGTGTCTGTTAATCCTCGCGCCATGATTCATGCCCCACTCTGTTTCAGACCCCCTTTAACCCTCTCCCTCCCACCGAGGGGAAATCTGTTTCCATTAATACCCTCGTCTTCTCTCGGTCTGTCTGAGTTCTGCTTATTGATTTAGACGCTTCCCAAGGCGAGAAGTGACCCTGAAGGTTTCCACGCTCCGATCGGTATTGAGATATTCCTCTAACCCGGACCACCTTTGTGCTTTGAGATCCTGACCTGCCTCGCTTATATTTCACGGCTTTCAGCAACAAAGAGAAAATCAACATACATTCCGTATGTGACTGTAACACAGAGGGAATTTATATAAGCCAATGTTTATGCAGAAATTTCTAATTATCATTTATTTGTTGCCTAATTATGTGCCATATGTATAATTAGTTCAAGCATTTTAATGTAGAGCACTAGATGAATTGTAAATGCGATCCTCTGCTGGGATACATTTGTTATGCATGATACACATGAAATGGGCAAAGAGACAAAGCAGATTTTTTTTTTCTCCATATTGGTTTAACCCATAAACGCTTACATCATTTCAGAGTAAGAACCAGCCTCACCGTCGGGGGGAGTACAATGTTTACAGCACCTTTCAGAGCCATGAGCCCGAGTTTGACTACTTGAAGAGCCTGGAGATTGAGGAGAAGATCAACAAAATCCGCTGGCTGCCGCAACAGAATGCCGCCTATTTCCTCCTGTCCACCAATGGTAGGCAAACCAAATGTGTTCTTGTCAAATCTGATCTAATGCTTCTTATTTTTTAAAAAAATGCATTTTTGCTGTTGCTCTGTTGATGTGTTTACTTAACATCTGTGGCAACGTCTTCAAGATGAAGAAAAAAACCTACCCGAAAGCTCCAGTACTGTTTAAAGTTTTAAACACTTGTGTAAAAATGCTATAAAATGAGGATGCTTTCAAAAATAATGCCATTAATAGATTTAATTGATCAATTAACTTTTATTAACTAAATCAAATAAATATTTGGTAAAACAGCTTCTGTTCCGAGGTACACTTCCCCAGAGTTTTTCAGGTAGGTTTTCTGAAGCATCTTGGAGACGTTGTCACAGTTCTTCTGGATTGAGTGTGTCTCAGTTTGTTCTGGTTCTTCATGTGATTCCAGACAGACGATTAGGGGATTTTGGGCTTTGTTTCCCTCCTATAAATATTTCTGTGAAACAGGAAGCCAGGGCTAGATATTTTCATGTTCATAATCACCCTGGAGTGCTCAAAATTGTAAATATGAATGGGAATATACTACAGAGATATTTAACTAAAAAATTTTAGGGGTGCCAATAATTGTGGCCAAAATGTGTTGGAGAAAACATACAATGAGATTTTCTCCCCATTTGTTTTAATTCAATGATAGGTTAGAATTTTGTACATTTTTTGAACGACAGATCAAAGGGATAAATAATGCAGACATGTAAAAATATATGCTGTCTGTGTATATACATATGAAATATAAACAGCAGACACATATATATTATGTAAACAAACACTTTTATTTTGGATGTGATTAACTGCAATTAATCGACAGCACTAATTACAATACATATTGTCAGGGCTGTTCTTAAAAGAGACAAAAAATATAATAATATATATACTTGTGGTACAGACTGCAGAGTACATTCATAATAAGTGTTTCAGCAAATCAGCATGTTAAAAGGATTTCTGAAAGATAGTAATGTAAATGTCAGCAAAAAATCATAAGAAAATATATAAAAATTGTTATTTTAATCTGACATAATAATTAACAATATTATTGTTTATTATATAGTTACTATAATTATGTTTATATATTTACTCTTACTGTTTTTAATGTATTTTGCTCAAATTAAAATAAAAAACAAATCTTACAAACTTATGACTGGTGTGGTCAATCAGTTTCACCATTAACCATAAAACAAAAAAAAAAACTAAAAAAACAGCCAGGTCATCTTTATTTATATAGCACTTGATTTAATACTGACTGTTTTAAAGCAGCTTCAAAGTGAAAAATACAGTTCTGCTGTAAAGCAGCTCTGAAAACACAGTGAACAGTCTTTATTCTAAGTTAAAGCTATGTTTTTCTAGTTAACAGCATGGCATTACTGGTAAACCAGAAATAATAAGCATAAGCCAGTTTGGTATACTTCATATTTTAAAGTCCAATAACACACATCCAGGAGGTTTTTAATATTTCTCAAGTAGCGAGGGTCTGTTTATTTATTTTTAATATTTATTTTAACAATCTGAGAACTGAAATGATAGATGGCTCCCATGAAGCTACAGTCCTGTTTTAGGACACTTTAGAGAGGTTTAGCATACAGACAACAGCACCGTCCAATCAGGTTAATTGGAAGATATTGATATTATTTGATTTAACTCCTCTCTGTTTTGTTGTGCCAGCTATGTTTACTCTCTCTACTGGCCCCTTTCTAGCGGATCTGCTGATATTTTCTTTGCTCCTAACATCACAAACACTGCTTTCACGTTACACACACATTGTCTCATATATCTCTTTTACCAGATAAAACTGTGAAGCTATGGAAAATCAGTGAGCGAGACAAACGACCAGAGGGCTACAATCTGAAGGATGAAGAAGGCAGGATCCGGGACCCAACTACCATCACATCTCTCAGGGTAAGCAGAGTGCATTTAAAGAAAGACCTTTTTGTGATGCCTTTTGTTTGGCTAGAAAGACCAATTTCCTGCTGAGTTTAGCTCTAACACATCTGCTTAGAGGTTTTGCATCCAAATATGCTTTCTTCTATGCTACATAATATGCGAAAAGAACAGTGCCAAAAGAGTAAAGTGGAAAAAAGTATTATCCCATGAAGCCACAGGAGAGGAGTTGTAAATGGCAGTGAGGCAACTGATGCTAGTAGGGTGCCAGGAGGGTGGTGGTGCTGTGATGGTCCAGGTGGTGGGATGGGGGGCTAGGACCATGCAGGGGAACAGGGCCTGAAGCTTGGAGCCTTGGAGGTCCTGGACCGTGTAGCAATGGCAGACAATGGCAGCATGGGGGACCTGGGCCATGTAGCAGTGGCAAGGGATCACAGAGCCATGGTGGAGCAGGGAGCCATAGCAGGGCAGGCATAGCAAGGCACCATGGCGGGGGAGGTAAAGCACTGCGCCTCCGTGGCGGTAACAGGGCCGACAGTGACTTCATGGGTGGTCTCCATGGCCATGACTGAACAGACCGTGAGTTCATGGATGGCCTACGTGGCAGAGGAGGCTGGGTCTTCATGGGGGGATGGGGCATCATTACCTCTGGAGGTTCTACCTCTACTGTCTTGTGGACAGGAGAGGCCTCTGGGGCAGACTCATAGACATGTGAGGCCTCTGGGCAGCCCATACACACATGATGGCTACCCTATGATCGGAAGCATGCACGGGAGTTCACGGGAACAGTCTCTGTGGTAACCAGTGCCAGCTGGGCTCATGTCTGTCAGGACCACTGGTCATGTCAACCACTCATACTGACTGGCAATCAGTCTTTTTCATCCCGGCCCAAGCTCTGTGTTCACGGGAGATTGGGTACTATAGCCTCTCCCCAAAAACACTTAGGGAAAGCTGCTTAGCACCCGTGAAATGGCGAGGCTCAGGCGTGGCCACCATCTTGGCCAGGGGGTCAGGCTTGGCAGCCATCTTGGCCTTGGTGTCAGACAAGGTGGCCATCTTGGACAGGGGGTCAGGCTTTGCCACCTTGTGCATTGGTTCTGGGTTGGCAGGTTTGTCATGAATGAAATCTTTAATGGTGGCCATGTCTGTGGAGAGTCAGCTGAGACGTTGCGAGGCTCTGGAAGATCAACTGTAGCTTGACCCAACTCCTGATGCACACTTGTGGTTGTCACTATTTGGTGATGAGCCTCTAGGCAGGCAGCCGTTTTATGCAGAGATGCTTGAGTTGTGGAACTCTAATACTGATGTTCTTGTATAGCAGCCCTGTTGTGAAGGAGCTTCTCAACAGCCAACATGATGTTAACAGTCTTCGAGTGGTAGGCGTGACATGGGCAGACACTGGCATGGTGGTAGGCATGATATTAGTGACCTTGGGCTTGGTAGACATGGAATCTAACTCTGATATGGTTGTAGATGGAACAGAAGTAAATGGGCACTTATCTGAGTTGATGTGGGTAGGTCCTGGAGTAGTCAGTGTGATTTGAGCGAGCTTTGGCTTAACTGGTGTGATGTGAACAGACTTTGGCATAGCAGACATGATGTGAGCAGGCTTTAGTGTAGCGGACATGACGTGAGCAGACCATGTTCGGGAGTAGCAGGCATGACATAAACAGGCGTTGCATTAATGGGTGCAGGAATGGAAGCCATGTTGTGAACAGGCTCCGGCTTGAATGCAGCCATTTTGTGAACTGATGTGGCATGAACTATTCCCGACATAAAAGATTGTGTGTGGAAAGATGAAGTGGCAGTCTCTGTTGGTTTGCGGGGTCCCTCATCCGCTACACCCACAGTAAAATTCGAGCCACTGAGGAGCAATCCAAGAGGGCAATCCAAAGTAACAAATTAAACAAGACGATGAAAACAAGGCAAAGGCAACAAAACAGGATAAATACAGAAAACGCTAGGTCGAGTCTGCTTACAGCAAAACAATACTTCACAACTTTCTGTTTGGCAGGCCCCCGTATGATTAATATTCATAAAATGTCTCTGTTATGTTCAACAGGCATTAAGAAAACATATTTATTAAAAGTACTCATATAGCCGACAGTAGTAGTACAGCCTGGATATTTTTGTTTAAAAAGCGCAGTTGCAGCCCTCAACTGATGTTTATGTTGTCATGTTTTGTTTTGGTCTGAAGCGCCACCCT
>JAUMHP010000078.1:9442602-9456033 GCA_032361065.1 Enteromius trimaculatus | reverse complement strand
ACCCTCCATCTATCTCCCAATCACGAAGTCAGAAGTGTTTCGTCATCCAGGTTGCCTGCTTGGCAGAAAATACAGTGGATTTCATTTAATTCACTGTCATGTGCGTCAATCATGGCAACCTGAGTGTGCGTCAAGTCTGAGAAGGAGGGGCCGGGTGAAAAACCCCTCTGCAGTATTTTGAATTTGGACCGCAATAACTAGTTCAACCACTCGGTGTCAATCCTACATACGGTACCTTTAAATGTCATTTTAAGTACATTTCTGAGAATTACATAAAGCCCTTTTATAAGTACATCAAAAGTAGACTAAATGTATACATTCCTGTTTTTTAGTTTAAAAGAAGTATACTAATAGCACACTTGAATAAATTTCTTTGCTGTAAGGGTGAAGACCTTGATTAGATGGTTCAGGTGTATTTAATTAGGCTTGGAGCTGAACGCTGCAGGACAGTGGCCCTTCCGGAGCAGAATTGAACAGCCCTATATTAGACAGTATGTGGTTTTAGCTGGTGATCCTCAAGACCTTGATTGGTTCAGGTGTGCTTAATTAGGGTTGGAACTAAACTCTGCTGGAAGGTTTGGAAACCCCTAACCTATATACTTAAATGAAGAATATCCGAAATCTCCAAAAGGTGTATTGAGTGGAGTGATTACTCCTATTCTTGTCTCCTTCTCCCTGTGCGGTCTCCCCAAGCATAAGGAAAAGGGAGTCTTAATCTGTTGGCTCTAGCATGTGAAGGAAAAAAAAATAAGGTCAAGAACTGTTGTAATTTGGCAACCATAGCTTCCCCAGTGAAAATGGGCACTCCTGGCGCAACAGAGGAGGATTATGTGTTGGAAGATGGAGTTTCATATCTTGCCAAATACAGCTGACATGGTAGGGGGTTTGGGTAGTACTTTGGTGGGTTGATCTCATCAAATATTTGATGGCTGTTGTTGAAGGTGTGAGAGTGGAGGAAGCCTGTGCATCTGTCAATATGGACCCACAGGAATATACCCTACATATCCTACATACATGAAATCACACGATGGAAGTGGAACGTGTCCAGAGGTGACCTGCTGCTACAGCTGGGGGCAGCTGATAAATGTCAAATGTTAATGTTGTGTTGATACTGTGGTCTTCTCTCCTGGGGATCCAGGAATTGATGCCAGATGGGATCTTTTTTGTTGTTTCTTCTTCTTTCGGAGTTTACACTGCAATTTTTGGCAGGTGCCCAAGAGACACTGGGTAATTGATTTAATAATTCCCTTCCGTTTTATATGACTTTATAATATTTGGGAGAAGATCACAATCCGCAAGACCTCCCCCATACTGTAGCTTTTGAGAAAATATTGGAAAGTATGTCTTTCCCCTGTTGTTTTCTGGCAGCTGATTTGAAAATGCCAAGTGTATCCTTGAAGTGGGTAATGCTTTTTGAGGAAAAGCGTAATTTGAACTCGCATTGCCTTTACTTGTCAGATCCATGACTTGGCATTTAGCACATGTGCTTCTAAATAATAATCTCTCAATAATGACTCTCAATTAAATAATGCAAGTTTGAGTCTTTTGGGTCATTATTCATGAATTACAACAAATTTCAATTTATTAACTGCAGATCAATAAACCCATATAGCTTTCCTTTTATCTCAATATGTGGATAAAAATGTTTTCCTGTTTGAGAATTCAGTAATTATGATATTGATTTATCCAGCAGACATCCACTCATAAAGATGTCAATATTCAAGCTTAGTTGTACTCTAATCCAGTCATCGCAGAATGATGTCTTATTTTCTTCACTGGGCTTGGATTGACCCTCGCATTATGGGTGACTTGGGAGGTCGATGTAAAATTGTATTATGGGAGCAGGGGGATGAATTTTGTAGATTTCACTGAAACATAATAAACTATCCAAAGCGTATACAAACTGTTAATGCCCTGTGGGTCCTATTATTGCCAAAAAAACAGATGTCCAGAATGAAGCTTGAAAGCTGAGGGATAAGACACTTGGAGCAACGTGATTTAAAGTTGTTTGTAAGTTAATTTCACAAACAGTGTAAACACTGACATTTAGACCAACATGCCAACTGCTTTAACCAATTGCATGAGTTTGAGGGCCTGTTTTTTTGGATTTGATTTTGACCAAATCAAAGGTAAAAATAAGAGGTCTTGTACATGTAAAGCAAATCTGGGAAAGATCCTGGTGTCTTGATCCGCATCCTATTAATTTAGCCTCAATTTATGTCTCTCCATTTACTGAGAATGCAGTAGACTGTTCTGGATAGGGATATATTTAGGAGATCATTCTTGAGGCGACTGTAATGTGTTCAGGGCAGCAGTTCCATCACCTCCTCCTTAACTAACACTGCAGCCCACTGGAGACTAAAGCTGGAAGAGATGAAATTCTCTCCCAAATGTGTGTGTATGTGTGCGTGCATGCACAAAAGCAAGGCATTTATCACTTTGCACAGACTGAGCAGAGAGGAGAATGAGATAAAGGGGGAGGTAAGGATGGATCCCTCGCAGGGAGTCCACAGGGTACATCTGCCCCTACTGCCAGACTGTTATCCAGCGCGATGAGGGGCTGCCGCGTGTTTACTGCCTTCATCTGCATCTGCACTTTGAACACGAGGGGATTCACCCTGCAAATTTTTTTCTGCTGGGGGGGAGGGGTTGTCGCTGTCAATAAAACGCTGAATTTGAGATATCTTTAGGAAAGCACGTATACTTTGTGTTTGACTGAAAGACAAAAGAACATGTCAGCTAAGAGGATGTTTGGTTTGGTAAGAGGATGTTTGGTTTGGACTATGAAAAGCAGTCTTGTGGAAAAAAGATCATTTCCAGGGACCAACAGAATGGCGCAGTGGCCCAGTGCCTGTGTGAAAGGGTTTCATGAGAACCGTTTGTTGATCTTGTACATATGTTTTCACGCTTCGCAAAACAAAACATTTGGGTTTTTATTATCATACACTGACAATAAATGCCATACAGTTGATTCTAGTTCTCGACTTGTTTCTTTTTGTATCGCTGCACTTATTTTAATTTCTCATCTCAGACTGTTATTCTGCATGTTACGGTTCATTTCCACTGAGCGGTACATTTCAGTACAGTATGGTACGATTCTGTGAGTTTAGCTCCACCGTTTTGGTCCTTTTCTGTGCTAGATACCGTTATGGAAGGGTACCAAAAAAGTTGTACGGTATGGTTTGCTATTTTGGTATCATTCACAATGTAAACAGACATAACTACATACTGAACCGCACTGTACCGAACCGTACCGTACTGCTCAGTGGAAATGAGCCATTAGTGGTGTAGGTATTCAGTGACTCGTTACGTTGTTACACCAGTAGATGGCGACTTGCGATTTAATCATTAACTCAACTGATTTGTTCAAAGAATCGGCTTTATTCAGGAATAAATAATAAAAATAAGTGATTGTGTATATAATAAGTGTATGACTGAATGCGTACTTTCCTACTGTATAGTAGGCAAAAAAACACTTTGGGAAAAGTAATATGTCTACAGTATTAATGATAAGAGAACCCGAATGACATACTGCATCCAGTGAGATTCTAAGGTGCATATCTAATGGACACTTTTAATATTTAATTTTATTCTGTGTTTACTATTTTATTTCTATCTCATGTCAATGGTAGTGAAAAGACAAAAAGTTGTAGTTAAGTTGTAAAACTTAAGTTGTAGGTCACATTACAATGATAACTTTCAACACAGTCTCACGAGCAATTCGTACGAGGTGCTTAATTTGTGCTAATTCGTACGACCTCACTCGTACAATTTCGTACGATTTGTCTAAAACCACGTGATGGGTAGGTTTAGGGGCGGGGTTATGTTTAGGTAATTTCTTACAAATTCATATGAATTGGCATCTCGTAAAATACGTACGATTTAGACAAATCGTACTAAATTGTACGAGTGAGGTCGTACGAATTAGCACAAATTTAGCACCTTGTGAGATCCGGTTGTAACATTATGTACTAAGATGGCATGTGACTGTAGATTGTGGAGTCTGAGGTGATTTTGGGGACGCTGAGATGTTTGGACATGCTCTAATATTTGTGGTTATTTTAGCTACTTATAGCATACTATTGACCAACACATAATTGTTTTTGTATACAGCTGAAGCTGTGCTACAATAATATGTGACCAGGATGGATCAACATGTTTGCATTTTTTAGGAAAAAAAATATTATTCGTGGTTAGTAAGTTTTGGGAAGTAAGTGTTTACTTATTCACAGAAAACAATATAGGGCCAGTTTCACAAACGGGGCTTAGCTTACACCAGGACTAGTTAGTTAAATTAAGATATTTAAGCAACTTTTACAAAAAAGCCTTATAAGAAAATATTGCAGGTGTACATCTTAACACAGAACAATGACACTGACATGTTTTAAGATATGTCAGAGCAAGATATTTTCATCTGAGACAGCTCAAACATGCAATTTAGTCTGGGACTAGCTTAAGCCTTGTCTGTGAAACTGGGGGATAGTGTTTTAAATTTTAAAAGACATGTTTTGTGTCCGAAAGCCTGTATGCGAGGTAGTGAGAATGTCCATTAACATTCAGTGATTCTCACCTGAAGAGACCAAGACCCCTCCCCTAATGGCCCAAGGCGGGTAAGAAAGAATGTGAGGAGATTGAAAAAAAACTGTTTTTTAAAATGATTTGTTTTTTATTTACAACACATTATAAGTAAAATATACATAATGAGGGTCAAAGACACATTTTTGAGCACACTGATCTAACTACAGAGATGTGAACAGACTTTGATTCTGAGTGAGATGAGTCTACCAAAATTACTGAATTTGTTCATTTCTGGTAGATTGTGGAGCATTGATTTACTTGGAAGTTGTAAAATTTGCATTCACATTTAATTTCATTAATGTGTAAAGACATTAAATGCAAAGTTCTGAAACCCTGTAATAGGTCAATAGGTTCTAATTCCATCTGATATAATCACATCATTTATTCACATTGTACAGCTGATTGGTTTCTTTTGCATCTACAACCAGCTCAACGTGCCAGCGTGCTTTAGAAACCCTTTACCTTTCCCAGCTCTGCCTGTATAGATATGCTACTAGGTAATTTCATGACAGAACTGCAGGCAACGATCAATCAGTTTCATTTTAATATATGTGATTTTTGAAGTTTAGAAAGAAGACCAACAGTGTACTGTCCTAAATGCCAGAACTGGACTACTTGAGTCACCAAAAAACAAAACAACCAAAAAAAATGCTTACAGTTGAGCCTGTTTTTCATTAACATTTGAATATACAAACACGCTCTCCTTCTCTTACACAAATTCAATCACTTCAGTTTTCACTACCTGCTGAGATTCGATTGTCTAAAATATGAATAAAACCTCCACATACTCTCTCAGAATCCATGCTGATTTATGATTTCCATACAAACATAAAATCTGCAATGCTAAATAGTTATGAATAATATTGTACCCACATATCCAAACCCCCCTCTAAATATCCCAGCAGTCAAACTTAATTAACACTTGATTGAGAGATAATAGCTACAATCAGTCTCGATTGCCCCTGTCAGCCGAATTCATGATGCTATGCTCCATAAGCTAATTTTATTATTGAAAGCACATGTAGGGTGGCAGAGAACACATCAGCAATCTGAAATACTCGGTTTCAATTTCAGTCACGCTGCAACAAATCTGAATTCTACAAAAATATACTTTATTTTTATAATTAAAGCTGTAATTATTATTTGATAATTACATTTTTTGTGTAAGAAATGACCCCGAATGTGTGAGATTAGCCCCACCTGAACACCTATATTTTTGAGCAGAATGCTTTTCTTTGTTAGGTTTTTGTGAACTAATTGAGACCTGCTATCGCATATGTTTGTAAAATAAATTATTAGAGAGGTGAAGGCAGTAGAAAATGTACTTCAAACACATACATCAACAATAGGGCTTTCCTCACCCCACCCCCATCCTCTATCGGAAATAAAAAGATGGAGTTCCCATGTGTTAGGTTATAATGACCTGCCTTGGTAGCGTGTGCCCCTCCTCCACCTCCTACTGCTCGGTGATGAGCGTTCCTCTTCTCTGTAGTGAGTAGAACATGTCTGCCATGCGTCTTCTGTCATTAGGAGAACTGCCCCCATAAAAAACTAATGGGGAGTGAGACACTGTCTGCTACGCAATACTCCTCCTGTGAAGCCCATGTAGGATCTCTGGCCCTTAGATTAGTCATCATTAAAGAGATAGTTGTCCTCTGCTCACTATTGAAACACTGCTATGTGGGAGCTAGACTCCACATGCATTCAGATCTGGACAGTGAAGCTGGAAGGTCAGTTAAATCTAGGTGTGGGCAAGTAATCTGAGAACAAACGACCCCTTCATTTATTTTGGCTCCAAACTGTATTTGTTTTTCATAGGAAATAACAATAATGTTGTATAGTTAAATATATATATATATATATATATATATATATATTTGGTATTATCTGATATTTGGGGGATTGTGTGGCTGATAATCCAAACAATTTCAGCATAGGTCCATATATTTCCGTTTTTGGTCTTGAATGCTGATAAGCAGGCTGTGTTCCAGCAGAGTTATTTATTTAGGGGTCTACTTTTTCATTGTTTTTCTGTGTAAGATAGATGTGTATGACCGTTACTTACTCACACACTAGCAATGCACAGGACAGGTGTCAAGTTAAAAGAGTTTCAATACACCTAAGAGTACAAAATTTGTCATAAAACACCTGAACCTAGAGAACCCCATAAATAGAGACTAATACCTTTTACAATTTTATAAGTATTATTATAAATGACAATATACCAAGGCCTCTTGCATCTTATTATTTAAATATAACAAATGAGAAATACACAGAATTGCTGAAATCAATTATGACAACCTATTTTAGACAATATTTGCTCAAGGTTCACTATGAAATGTTTTAAACCAAATATTGAGCAAGCTAAATTTAGTCACATAAAGAGGTCTAGCCCATATATAGTTATTCAGAAAATATGGTAGATGTCCATCTATTTTCCAAACTGTATTATCAATGTATGGTCACAGGGATGCTACACTTTATTCCAGGGTCTTCATCCAATTGCAGGTAAACTTGGACAGATGGTCAGTCTAGTACAGGTCTAACTCTCACACAATTGTTTATTTAATTCACCTGTCCTGTATGTTTTGGGGTTGTGGGGGAAACCTGAATTTATTTGGGACATGAAAGCTTCCTGTTTGTGAGACAACAGTGAAATAATTTGTTTATTTGCAAATATTTTCATTTTTCTCAGTACCTACTTCAAATATTGTTCCCGTCATCTCTTTTATCTTCCTTCTCCTCTCAGGTGCCTGTATTGCAGCCCATGGACTTGATGGTGGAGGCAACACCACGTCGCATTTTCTCTAATGCTCACACCTATCACATTAACTCCATCTCGGTCAACAGCGACTATGAGACATACATGTCCACGGATGATCTGAGGATCAACCTATGGAACCTGGAGATCACAAACCGAAGCTTTAGTATCCTTTAACAGCCAGATGGTTAATGATGATCTGAGATAGTTGCATGTCTAAAAATACTGGATCTCTGTTCTTTGGGAATGTACAAAAGAACTGGGTTCATGCATACAAACAACACACCCATCACAGGACCTATTAAAAGAGTCAGATTTTTAACATTTTATACTTAAGATAATGTGCAAAGTCAGCATATCTGATATCTCCAACTGTTTGACTATAGTCCTGTTACATGATGGAGGAAGTGTTTGTTGTAAACCCTTTTGTCACTTTGCACCAAGACACAATAAATACTGACAGGCTTTTGTTACTAAACTAAGGACAAAAGATTCAGCTAAACCAGCAATCAAACAAAACCCAATAAACCACCTGCAGACTGTCTCTGCCGTCACTTAATTCTGACAGATAACACCTCTGTGATGTACATTACGCCCATTACCCTTTATCAAGTGTCCGCCACTAATCCTGACCCCTGCTTTGCTGTCCCAAAGGTAAATAGTGACCAGCTTACTCAGGCACGCATCCCCATCGATCACTATTGATTACTGTTCTCAAGGACCCTGCAGGGCTGAGACGGAGAGTCTGTGGACAGTCTGTATGGGTGGTTACGGGTTCTGTGGAGCTGCTCTAGGGAGTCGGGTAGAAGATATTACCCAAAGGTCACACTGTAAATGCATGATCCTTGCAACATGTCTTGATGGATAACCTGCCACTACCCAACACCAATGTGATGCTATATTTATGGCTCCTAGAGCTTTTTTTTTATCAGACTTTGTGATATAAGCGAATTCTCAAAGCGTAGATACCAGATTCTCCTGGGTGAAATTTATCATGGGAGATTTTCTCAGTTGCAGATTTACCTCTTTGTAAGCGGGACTCATCCAATCATCTGGGAAATAAAGATCTGACATAATCCACCACATATATACTGTAGGGCCAGACACATAAATCAAGCAGGACTTATTTAATGTATTCATTTAATGATTCACTGGGAATTTCATGTGCTTTGAGAATGGATTGTGGATCCTTCACCCTGCCCAATTCAGATATTGTGGACATAAAGCCGGCCAACATGGAAGAATTGACCGAGGTGATCACAGCGGCCGAGTTTCACCCTAATCAGTGCAACACGTTTGTCTACAGTAGCAGCAAGGGCTCCATAAGACTGTGCGACATGAGAACCTCCGCACTTTGTGACAACCATTCTAAATGTGAGTTTACTTTACTCTTTGGTTCTTTTGTTGGAACTTTGATTGCGATGTGCTATTCATTTGTCCAGCCAACTCATTGTAGCCATTAGATATCTTTCCTCGAGATCTTGGTTCAGGCAAAAAAGGTTTTGAAATTTCAATTGGGTGCACTACCAAATCTTCTAGAACCGATATGAGAATCAGTCCAAGACTAGACCCCTCAAGGCCCGAAACCGGATATTCCAAGAGTTCAAGCAAGACCTGCTGGTCCAAGAACCAGTGGGTGTATTTTAATGACCAGAGAGTTTGCACTTGAAACCAAACTGGACATGTCTGCTATAACATAATTAATTTCAAACTCTGAAGCACTTTAAATTGTTGCTGTTTGGAGCCCTCAGTTCCATGCAAATTATCTGGGAAAAAAAAAATATATAATTGCTATGGCGGCGATACTGGAAATGACTGCAGTCTTATCTGAGACCTTTAACTGACACCAAGATCCAGACAAAGACACAAGTAATGAGATCTGGACAAATTCCATTAGAAGTTTTAAGATCAAGACCAAGCAACTCTGCTTCTGAAATACTCCTTACATTAATGTCTGCTTGTTTCTCTCCAACAGTATTTGAGGAACCAGAAGACCCCAGTAATCGCTCCTTCTTCTCTGAGATCATCTCCTCCATCTCAGATGTCAAATTCAGCCACAGTGGACGCTACTTGATGACCCGTGACTACCTCACAGTGAAGGTGTGGGACATCAACATGGAGAGCAAACCTTTGGAAACTTACCAGGTATTGGCAATGCAGATTGGACAGCTATCCATGATTCAACATCATTGGTTTATAATGACAAGAAAAAGTAGTTTTATCATCATTATTGGTCAAATACTTGGTGTTAATCATCTGTGTATTCGGGTCTACCTTTGACAGGTCCATGACTACCTTAGGAGTAAGCTGTGCTCACTGTATGAGAATGACTGCATCTTCGACAAGTTTGAATGTGTCTGGAATGGAACTGACAGGTCTGTCTAAAACGGGTGTCTAGTCCTTGTCTTGGTTGTCCACCTTCCAGCATTTAGCTATATTCTGGAAATTTTGAGTAATCCAGAAACCCTTGCCTTGCTTTAAACCAAACTTTACACCAAGATTGGGCAACTCTAATGCTGGAGAGCCACTGTCCATCTCTCAACAAACACACCTGAAAGACCTAACCTAAGTCTTCAGAACTGCTTGAAAATTGCTTTAAAAAAGGCAAGATATGTTTAATTTGGGCTAAAACTAACGTCTGCAGGACAGTGGTCCTCCTGGACCTAAGTTGTTTATCCCTGATTTATAGGAAGATCCTCCAAGATAAGGATCAGACACCCCTGGTCAAAAGCGATCGATCACACCAGGTTTTTCAAATTGATCTTGGGACTGTTTGGTGCTGATACCAAGTAATAAGAACTAATTGTCTTATTTCTTTCCCATTAGTGTCCTAATGACAGGCTCCTACAACAATTTCTTCCGTATGTTTGATCGAAACACTAAGCGCGACGTGACTCTGGAGGCCTCGCGGGAAAACAGCAAACCCAGAGCCATCCTCAAGCCACGCAAAGTCTGTGTTGGTGGCAAGCGTCGTAAAGATGAAATCAGTGTGGACAGTCTGGACTTCAGTAAGAAGATCCTACACACTGCATGGCACCCCAATGAGAACATCATCGCTGTGGCCGCCACAAACAACCTCTATATATTTCAGGACAAGGTCAACTAGCATGTAGCTCTGATGTCTCCAGTTATCACAGCAACAAGAGGCATTATTTGTCTAGATGAACTGTGGGTGGACTCACTCGCAGTGAACTTGTGAGGAACATCTAGATGAGCTTTGCCTTCTACTGCAGATTTGATACTGCGCTGGATCTGACAAAACAACACTTGCACTGCAACCCATGGACAATGACACTGGCTGTTGGACTGATTTTGTTTTTAATTACTTTAAATCTCCCTCGCTATAGGTTTATTGGTAATGCACAGCAATACAAAGAGGATCTTTTGACCTTTCATTAAATATCATTAAAGGCCCTTTCACACAACTCACGTCAGGGCTTGAGCACATCTTCAGCAACATTTGACCTCCATGAGAAGCATTTTAGATGCTGTCGGGGAAGGATGTTGTTAGGTGGAAGAAAATGGGAAATGTGCTGAGTGACAATAATGCAATTTGTAAAAAGAAATTTAGGAAATTTTGAAAAATTGAGCTTAGAGCCACAAAAAGATCCTGCTGGTTGCTTTGAGAGGAAAAAGAAATAGAATGCGTTTCTTGGAACGTCATGATATGCCTTTGAAGTTGCTCAAAGCCACAGCCTCTTCCATATTGCTTTGTTTTTTGTGCTGGCGTCTCTCACCTAACGTCAGGCAAACTTGGTAATCATTGGATGCGTTTTGAAAGTGCAACGAAGCCAAGTTAAACTTGACATTGATTGCTACAATATTTGATGTAATATTTTAACCCCACGCTGTTGTGTGCAATGCTTTGAAGAGTCATGTGATAGGGCCTTAAGATAACGAGAGGAATGTCAGTATTCAGTTTAAATCTGATTCTTGCGTCTTACCAGGACAGAGGATGGGGACGGCTTTGATTACTGCATATGTTGTTGTGGCTGCTGTGGCCATGAGGTATCCAATCTTTTCAGCTTCTGAATTTTAATTTTTCCCATTTTACTTTATGAAGGTGCATGCATCATTTCCAAGCCCAGCTTAGGGGTTGAGTGATGCAACAAACAGGAATGGTGTAAAATTGAAGTAAACTATGTAGCAAATGTACTAATGTTCTGCTTTTTTGTTCTAATTTTATTAAGAAAAGGGGGGGAAAAAACTAATAAAAATCAAGAGGAACACATGCTGTATTCTTTGATTTCGTGGCCTGTGCAAATACACAATTGCAAAAAACATACAAAACAAAAGGTTGCATTTATTTCCAGTCAACACCTACAGAAATATAGCAACAAGTCCAAATCAAACCACTTTAAGAAACATTTCACATGTACTGCAAGGTTCACACACCGTCTGCACTGGCCTGTTGTATTAACGGCCTGCTACAATCGATAATCCTCGACTCTCACAAGAGGCTGCAGTACCAAGTGCAAGTAACAAGTACAAATGCATTCCCTTCCTGACGAATGAAGTTCATAGATTGACATTAACAATTTGCCTTGTGCTAGCCTAACTAGTGGGCATCATCTTGCACAGTTTGAGAAGATAACACAACGTTTCAAAAATACAGGTCTGTAACACTGTGCTATGATGAGTAGCTCGTGCTCTGTCCTCTAAGGTCCACTAGGGCTTCACTTGGTGGAGCGGCGGCTGGGTTCAGAGGCGGTTGGGGGAGGTGGGGGTCCCCGGCGGTCTAGGTCCTCAATGTAGAACATGATTAGTTTGCGGCGTTCTTCTGGGACGCAGTCTAGGACCAGGTAGCGTTTATCATTTTGAAGAATTTTCTCAATATCCTTTAGGTTCTGGTCTGACTCCTGGATCAACTTCCGTGATCTACAGAAAATACGAGTTGGGGTTCAACAGCTTTAATAAATAGAAGTTTAAACAGATGATAATTGTGTTTCTAAATAGGGCTAATTATGTTTTATATCATTTAAATAAGCCATTTGCTCACCAAGACATGAGAATTTTTGAAAATGAAAGAAACGCACCTATATGTGATGAATTTGGTTTCTTTCAGGAGAGTTCTGAAGTCAGCTTTAGCTGTGATATATTTGTCCTTTATGTAATCCTCAAATTCACGTTGTTTCTTCTAGAAGAGACAAGGGAAAGAAAGAAGTCATTGATGTTGATGCAAAGACAATAAAACGCAATGTGTCAACTAAATCTCACAAACTCACTCTGTCACTGCTGGAGAACTTGATGCAGCGTGGGTCCTCTTTGATGATCTTCTTCACTTCCTTCCATGTGGTGGTCAGGGTGATCTATGATTTAACAATAACACAAGCAGCGTGAACTCAGCGACAACCCAGAGGTACATATCCTAAGGTTCAAATAGCGAAATCAAAAAAATAAATCAAATCATCAAAAAAAGCTTTTATAACATAGTAAATTCATTTACATTTAGTAATATAACAAACCCTTTCACCAAATTAATACTAATATTAATACTCTTGTCAATAACAATTTACAGAAGCAGCAATTGAAATATTTAATATACTCCAACAGCAACATTATTTATGCATATAACAATAATAATTAGAATTATTGTAGTGGTTAAATGGTTACAAAACATGGCATAATATTATTTAATATAATTTGCACTTACATTTATTCATTTAGCAAATGCTTTTATCCAAAGCAATTTAAAAATTAGGACAATGGAAGCAATCAAAAACAACAAAAGAATAATAATTAACTCGCCTATAATTGAATATATTAGGGATGCACCGAAATGAAAATTCTGGGCCGAAAACGAAACCAAACATTTTGGATGCACTTGGCCGAAAACCGATACCGAAAATGGCTTCATTAAAAAACATGTTTAAAATATTTCTTTTTTTTTTTTTATTAAAATAAACTACAAATTAATTAAGCAATCAAACTTTTATTGATAATAAATAACAGTAATAAGGCGGTTTCACAATAACAAAACTAAATAAAATTTATTTCTGTGACAAAATTGTGCAAAAAAAAAATGCTAGCTGCTTTTTTACTTCAATTTTAAATTACTGTACCAAACAACAGTGCACAAACAGAAGAAAAAT
>JAUMHP010000078.1:9426747-9437950 GCA_032361065.1 Enteromius trimaculatus | reverse complement strand
GGGGCTTGGTGTTTTAGTTACAACTAACCCCTACAACTAAGCACCACAGCCAATCAGAGGCAAGGACCCGCCTGAACTCTGTCTTTTATTGGTTTAGACCACGATACAATCAGGATAACCGAGATAACAGAGGATAACACAGAGAGATGCTGCATTTGCGAAATAAATTCATGTTTTCGCCTGAGCAACGTCAGGTGCACCTGTGCGACTGCGATTTTTTTCAGCCGCACATTTAAAAATTTTGGTCGCACTCTAGAGCCCTGGGAGGGTGGTCAGACTTTGCTCTTCTGAAGTCAACAACTATCTCTTTAGTCTTGTCGACATTCAGGGACAGATTGTTGGCTTTACACCAGACTTCTAGCTGTTTCACCATCGTTCTTGCTGATGAGACCCACCATGGCCGTGTCGTCAGCGAACATAATGATGTGATTAGAGCTGTACAGTCATGAGGCAACTCTTCTCCCGGCCAGCAGCGTCAGGCGACGCCAAGGGCTTGGGGCCTGGTCTCCGTAGCAAGCCGAGATCGCGAAGCTTATCCCGTAGGTCACAGTGCACGTTGTATGGTGCACGATTTCCATAGATTCTCAGTGTCTGGCAGTCGTACACATCAACACCGTTGTATCTCATGTCTGTGTCTTTTTAAGTGCGGGCTATTTTTGGACAATAGCACCATTTTGTTCTGGGGAGGCTGCTGCGTGCTACTGCCACGCCGCCATCTTGGATCTTGAATTTGATTTTTTTTGTCTCCACTAGAGATCATGACACTCTAAAAATAGCTAAAAAATAATGTGATATCATTGGAGCAGTCCATTTAAAGTGTTAAACTTGAATTATTAAACATTTTAACACATGTAGCCAAGTATATTGAACACATATTAGTTATAGTTGTAGTCATAGTCCTGCCACCACGGCTGAAAAAATCCTACAGGAATCACTGTATAGGCCTGCTTTTCTTCAAACTAATCTTCTGGGCTTCTCAAAACTCCTCAAAACAGGGCTGTTCCATAAAACAAGATTAGAGAACAAGCCAGGCTTATTTTGGTTTGTCAGGCTTTTTGTCAGTATATTTGTTACTAAATAAATCAGACTAACTGAAATAATCCTGGCTTATTTGGTAAACCTATTTTATGGAACAGGCCACAGGGGTAGGCAATTTCGGCCCTGGAGGGCAGAGTTTAGCTCCAACCCTAATCAAACCTGAAGAAGCTAATAGATGTCTTCAAGATCACTAGAAAGTAACAGGCAGGTGTGTTTGATTAGGGTTGGAGCTAAACTCCGCAGGAAACCGGCCCTCCAGGACCGAAATTGCCTACCCCTGCTGTAGACTAATGGGGAATTATTTTTTTTCCCAATCAGGCATGCTGTGGCCAAAACAAGCATGCCAAACGAGACTTCTGGCGGTTTCTTAAATGCATTGAATGCATTTTTTGTGCAGTTTGCAATCCTCCATCCCAGTGATTGCTTGACAGGCTTAGGACGACTTTCTTCTATGATATCGTCTTGAGGGCTGCTGTTCCTCATTAGGGCTGCGATAGTTGTGTCTTGGGCCCACGAGATGCACATCGTTTTCCAAAGAGCTCTGAAAAATTCAGAGCCTCTAGAGCCATTGCTGCATCACGTCGATGTTTAAAGGTAATGAAACCATATCCGCAAGAGACCCCGGTTAACTCATTTCTGCACACATGCACAATGGAGATAGGGCCAAACGGGCCGAATGCTTCCAGCAGCTCTTGTGCGTTCACACAGGGCAGCAAATTGCTTACAAACAATGACCTCAGTGCATGAGAGCTGCTCTCCTCGGGCTCATCTGAGCTGTTGTTTTCTTGCACTCTGCATGGCAGAATTTGCCCAAAGTGTAAGATGACTCCACATTAGTTTTGTCAAAAGACCCGGTACTTTAGTTCAAAGTAAATGGAGTCGAGGAGTCGATTCCACCGACTCCAAAATTAGCAGTCGGAGTCGACTCCAAAAAAACCGGAACCGAACACCCCTACATCGAACTTTCTAAATTCCTATGACGTCACAGCATGACATCACGTGACAGGCAACGTTTCATTAACAGGCAAACAGAATTAGGGTGATTTTAACAGTTTAACTATTTATGCAAAAATGCATTTTAATTCTAACGAATTTCACAAATAAAAGTTAACCGCAGGAGCAACGTTACTGTACAGGTGTAATGTATCTTTTCGCGGCCTGAAAGTTTTGTCAAATTAACGTTATAAAAGTAATTTCATTGCGCTTGACTAGATTTATTTACAAAAAATCGATGCATGCCAAGCTCACATTTGTATTTAATAATTGCACAACTTTTAACCTGCATTATACATCCCATTATTACTTTTCGCAGCAGTATGATTAACGTTAAACTAGTCTCTAATTTTTTTATTTTCCTTTTCAGTTCTTATTGAAACTGTATTGAAAACATTCATAAATACACAATAAACGTGGCATGCAAAATATCTCCTATCCATGAAAAGATGATTGTCGTAAACAAACCTATAGGCTTGTTTTAGCAAGCAACCCCCGGCTAACGCGTCAGCGAACAAGCCATTAGATGCTAATGGAAAATAATAACACTTTTATTTATCAATATGCTATTGTTAAGCGTCCAACCTTGCTTCACGTGCGTTTCTGGTCACGCGTGAAGTACTTAAGCAGATAAATAAACATAAAGCGGACGTATACGAAGCTAGCAAACATGCTAACCGCGCTAACTGCCCCAGCAGGCTTCCCCAGCACTCAAACTACAACACAAGCTAATATAGCAAAGATAAAGACAAGCACAGGCTAGCGTTGTTATACTGAGTCCTTTTAGCGTTATCTGACCTGTTCTCGCCGAGTCCAGCACTCTCTCCTTCTATGTTCTCCGCCATCGCTCCAGAAACTAAACACACTGCCTCTGAACTTCCTGTTAGTGAAGCACTTCCTGACACTTTCCTTCTACGTCATTCAACGGATTTACTGGTCGTTAAAATCTTTAATTAACTAAAAAAAAGTCATGCTATGTATGCATTTATATATATATATATAGTTATAGTTAGTTAATCATTAATAAACTAGGTTAGAATCAGTTTTGAGAATTAAATGTGTGAGCAAAATATTTTTTTATACATTACTAGTGTATTTTTCTGCTAAACAATGTCCAACAGTGATCACAGATGAAATTATACGGGTTTTGATGAGTTAGGTAAATTGTATGTAATCTAAAGGAATCTTAAATGCACACAAATATTTCAGTTATTTCAATTGGAAATAACAAACACATACAAATGTTGTTATAAAGTAGTACTAATTTCATCTCAAGCGGTTCACTCACTGACACCACTGTCTCTTTGGCAAATAATAAAAACAAAACGTTTTATTAAACTTCATTAGGTCCAGAATTGTTGCTCATGGAGGAAATAATGCAATAGCTGGCTGCATTTGTAACAATTTTTATAATTTGTACACAAAAAAATATAAAAATGGTTTATTTTGATTATCATTATTGTTCTCCATGGGTAACAATATTTTTTTTTTTTCTAATGTACATTTTGATATTATAAGATTATATTATTAAAAGTCACAATGTGATGAAGGATTAACAGTTCTAAAAAGTTACAACCATTTCCAAAGTCAATATGAATCAATATGCTTTGTTCTGAAATAACTGGCTGTGGCCATTTCAAATAAATAAATAAACGGGGACTGACTGCCAACACGCCTCCAATCAGAATTTAGCCTAATTTGTTTCATAACATAGATCCTGAACCTGTTTCATTATTTTCCACTGTTTATGAACAGGCAGACACACTATAAGGCAAGGCATTTGAAACATTTTATTTTGTAATACAACCCCAAAAGCAATTGTGCTTGTTATAAAAACGGACAAAAATCTATCACAGTGGTAATACACTGTAGTCCTGTCAAAGGAACTCAGGACAGGTGCCTCATGCCTCAGATCTTCCTAGTGGCCTATGAAGCCGATAAGAAGGCTAGACGAGCTTGAACATGAAATGGATCTGTGGGAGAAAAAGCGAATTTCACTTTCAGCTTACGCAAAAGTGCAGCATTCTAAATCTTTTCTAGTATAATATGTTCATTTGTGTATTTGCATTCACATAACAAACCCATAACAAAGCTCTGCTGGGTAGAGCTGCTGTTCAGTCTTGGGGAGGTCAGCACAGAAGATACAGTGAGGAGCAGAGAGAGGGCATTGATCTGTGTTGATGAAAGCTTGTTGCATCTCCAGAGCCTGGTTAATGTTGGCTGACAAAAGCATTGTGATGTTTTTAGCATGAGAAGATATTTAGCTTTATATCATTACCACCCAATCAAGAATATTAACTGATATTAACCAGAAAATTCAACTCTTGGACAGTTTTATAGATCAATAGTGCGTGAGCTAGCTAAATTACTTGTTTTTTTATCATAATAACAATGCACTATTAAATTGCTTATATTAAATCTTGCAAAATTACTGCATTTGATTATCAACAAAAAGAATACTTATATATTTGTTTATGCATACAGTGATGATGATGACATTTACTGTACTCTACTGTACCAATAAAGCATACTCAGAGCTTAAGTACCTCATAATTTGCTTTCTTAAAACAAAATTGCAGGATGAGTCCTTTTTTTGTGGCAATCCACATTATGCAACAAATGTGGTCAACTGAGAGGAATTTGTAATGAACCTGAAATATTCAAGGCATAAGCTTTATAAATAAGTACAACCTGGATCATTTAAACTGTTCTGCCCTCCTGCTGATGTTAGGGGCTCTGGGTAAGGGTGTAGAATAAAGGGTGAGGAGATTTGGGTTGCAGGGATGACCTCTCGCCTTCTGAATGTGAAACGATTCTTTTTCACTCTCGATGGCTGATAGACCCAGTCTGTGTTGATGAGAATTAGACAATTAATAAAAAATGCCTACCTTTTGACTTCCTTCATAAAACCTTTGAATGTTTCTCCACAGCTTACCTGGGTACTTCTCCTTGTGTTGTACCATGATTCTGCGGGCTTCTTCGTAGTATGGCTTCTTCTGCTCTTCAGACAGTTTGCGCCATTCTAACCCCAGCTGAACACTGATGTCACAGTTACTGGCATTAGGGTTGGCTTTAGACAAGGTGGGTCGGTGGATCTTTGACCACAAGAGGAAAGCATTCATGGGCCTTTTGATGGGACGTTCTTTGTTCTGAGATCCTGCCACCTCGCTTTCTGCTCAAATAGACAATGAAACAAGAAAATATCTTCATGTAGCCTACATAAATAATTATATACTTATTGTGTCACTGAATCATTGCGTTCACTACTTTGGTTTAACCTTTTAATAATACGAACATATACCATTTATCTTAATAAAATATAAAAAAATAATATTTCAAATATTTAGAAAATGTAATGTAGAATATTTTGTATAGTTCTACTTCAGAACACAAAGCCTTTAAACTACCTGTTCCAGAAGGCGGCTGAGTGAAGTTCAGACCTCGGGTATTGAGCTGCTCGGAAGCCTTGCCAATTGGCTCACGGTTTATTAAAGCCGTCGCGCTGATTGGCTGATGGGTTACTTTCGGAAAATAAGCCTCGCTGATTGGCTGATAGTTTGGGAAAGGCGCCTCACTGGATAAATTACAGTTAAAAGAGGAAAGCGCGTTTGGAGCTAGACCTAAGGGATAAAGTGGAAATGTAACCCGGTCGGCGGTGTCCTGTGTAAACCCTAGGCCTCCTGTTAATGACCAGTAGATAGAGTAAAAGTCTTCATCACTGTAAGTTGTAAAGCTGTTAACTTCGGCTGGTTCACTGACTCGTTCAGCTTTGATAGCGGGGATCGTGAAAGAAGGACCAGGTTTCTCCAAAACGTAATTTTCCTCTGTTTTGGCACATTTCTGTTCCGGTTCATCAGTCGTTGAGTTTTTTTCGTCGTTTCTGAACCTCATCTTAGATCTCATTTTTGGGTGTTTATCCATATCGGTTGTGGACTGTAATAAAAAAAAATACACTGCGAGCCCCGGCGTTCTTTAAAAAAACAAAAACAAACAACAACTAACAAAAAACACGTGACCAAGCAAATACAGAAACATGGACGTAGAATACTTTTATTAAAGTATTATATTTTTTAAATGTTGACTTTTCTAAAACACCATTTTCTTTCTCCCAGATGTTTCCAAAGCTCTTCAAATTAGAAATTATTTAAAAATACATTTATAACAATATACAAATATTACTGTAAATGTTTTTTTTTTATAGCAGTATAATGGACTACTTCGATAAAATGCATATACATGTGAGTAACGACTTTACATCTCCCAATAACTGTCATAAGATTACATTATTAAAATACAGTAATAAGATAATTTTTCTCAAAACCCTGATATATTTTAATATGACTTTTCAAAAAAACGGTGCATGGATTATCATGTAAAACTAAGATACTTCCTTGAATAAGGTTGATTCTTGAAATACAATGTATGCTTCAGTAGACTGCTTGGTCTCAACACTGGAGGGAGCCACAGGACAAGGGATGCAGCCCAAACCATCATCTTCAAAAGTGGATCAAGTAGATTATTTTGATGCCAAGATATTCAATATAAGTTTCAGATTCTCTGCCAAGTCAGAGCTTATCATCTATATACATTTTTACCCCCTTTTTTTATGAATAGCACATATAACTAGACACTCATAAGAACGCTACAAATCTAGACACCAAAGACATCTTTTGATGAAATTGTTTAATGTTAAACAAAATTTCTCAGTACAATAAAATCAAAAACTGAAATCTGAAAAGAAACTATATTGAGAGAGGCGCTCGATTTCATGTTTCTCTTTACATTTGCATAAACTAAGAAGTGTTTACTTGATTCACCCATGTCTAAAACAATGTATATATGCACAGGATCTCTCTGTATAATGTTAAGTATTAAAATAAGAAACTAAACCACTATGGAATAAATCTAAATAGTAATAAAATAAAGATTTGGTCATTTTGAACATAATGCCTCAGTGCCTGATGGAGGGCCCCTTGTAAAGCAGCATATGAGAAAATGGACAAAACCAAATGTCAAAAGAAAAAAAGTGACAAGTAAACTTCATTTGGGGTTCATCATGCCTTCATTGATTCCACAGCCATCGTATATAATCCTGTGACAGACATTTCATAAATTTAACACTGGTCCGCAACAATGCTTGAAACTGGAAGATCGACACGCATGCAAAAAAATTATAACGGATACGGCTGTTATTATGAGGCATTATAAATACCAATTCAAGTAGTTACTAGAAATGTGTAACTCTACTCCTGCTACAGCAAAAGCACTTTTCTGTGCAGCTTCAGATGACAAATTCAGAGGAAATCTTCACATTAGATGAACGCATGTAGCACTATCCCCATCCATATCATTCAAGAATGTAATGGCTTTCGCTTTTCACCTCACACATCCTTTCTGAGACAGTTTTGGATTCACGGTTAATAACCTTTACACACATTTGTGTCATTTAAAAGGTGGCCATTTCACAGGCAGGCACACTTCAAATTACGGTCAGGCAGCTTGCTACACGAAATATAACTGATATCTACAGATGTAGCTGGTAAAAAAAAAAAAACATTTTTATCTAAATAACAGGTGCTGGAGTGATAACGGAATATAAGGAGTGACTATATATCTGACAAAATGTAACAATTCAAACCAAAAGCATGAGTAAATATTAAGGACCTGTGGTAAACCGTTCCGTCTTCCATCTGAGGAGTGAGTAAAATAATTTATTTTTTGCACACCAAGATATTTACAAGTCAACCCTTTAAAATCACAGCATGAATAATGCAAATTATGAGGTAATTTCTGAAATCAGTCGCATTTGAAAAGTGAACAGGGCCATGATGGAAGAAGAAAAGACCAAAAAAAAAAAAAAAAAGTATGATGTTTCTGTTGTGAAACGGACAGTGGAAAAATGTACCAAACTGCACACAGTCATCTTTTTTTTTCTCTTGAAAAGTATATAATATGCTTTGCACCATTTACAAAAAAATCCACCATTCGATTATCAACCCCACGTGAACGAAAAGCAGATTCTTGTGTTTTTTTTCTCTGTAACTGTTAACGAATAAGGACAGATGATTGAAGAGTCGTGACACGGGCTAGTTTTGTCAGTTTTGTCCATTTTACTGGATGCAGCTCCTTCTATTGTATTGTAGAAGGTGTATTTGGACCGTTAACCCTCTTGGAGTGATTCGCCGTTCATTTCCCAAAGTTGCCAAAGTTTGCAAAGGCATCTTGTTTAGGTTGCACCATGGCAGGGTTCATGCCCTGGCCAATCCCCACGCTGGGCATGCCCAGGGCACCTTGCAGGCCTATTCCAGCAGACATCATATTCATGCCCACGTGTCCTTGATTGACAGGCATTCCTCCGATACCCACAGAGCCCATTCCCATGGTGCCCGTCGCCATAGTAGGAGGCATTCCCATGCCCATGGTCCCCCCAGCAATCATGGGGTTCACTCCTGGTCTGGGAGTGGCCGCCGAGGACGGGGCATTCAGTGTCATTCCGGCAAAATTCTGGGGGACCATGTTCAATGGTGGCTGGACACCTAAATGAGAAATATAATTAAAATATGAATAAATAATACATTTGATCCCTTATGACTGTTGATTATGTCAAAGAACAAACTGTTATCAACTCTATAACTGTGAAAGTTTGTTTGGGATTTCTAACCCTGCTGCATCATGGTGTTAAGTGTGGGCTGTGAGGGTTTGGGAGGGTTCAGGCCTGCAGACAGGAAATCCAGGCTGATGTTCACGCTTGGGTCTGACCAGGTGGCAGGCATTGATACCTTCCCGCCTGACTTCTGTAGTCCCATCTGCTGAGGCAACAACGAGCCGCCTATTGTCTGACAAAGAAGAGAAAATTATGGTAAATTATGTGTTATAATTACAACAGAATATATTTTGAGCGCACTGTCGTTTTCCCACCACACCAAGTTATTCAACATACGCATCGGCTGCGAGGAAGAAAATGCATTGATATATTATTGAGGCAGGGATGCAAAGTCATCGGGTATGAAAGGGGTCTTAAAGTTGATCTCTAGGGGTACACAGGGGCATTCTTCTCCTTAGAGAAAAAGGCTGAAATGAACCTCACTGTACATAACTCTTTACATAACTCTGTACATAACCGTTTTCATGAAACGCATTCAATACACAATTATTTCATCTAGAACAAAGGTTTTTTTGTCCTGCATACATCAGTCAGAAGTCTACGGTTTCTCAGGAAGGTCCAGCTTCATCATTATGACTGAACATTACATGGTCCAAATAATAATTTATATTTTGTTGAGAGTACTGCAGGTGCACATGCATAAATCAACCCTACTTTAAGGTCAAAATGAATCTGCTGCCCCGGGAAGTGTTTCTGCCAAACTGAACGATGTTTACCTGTGATCTGGACAGAGGCGTGGTTGCGTTCTGTGGGCACATGTTGAAGGTCATGCTTTGGGATGCGCTGAGGCTGCTGTTGTTGGGGGTCATCAGGTCAAAGAGGTCAGCGGAAGGCGGTTGGGTGGACGAGGGCATGGGGGCGGGTGGAGCGGGCACGTCACTAAACAGATCTGGGATGGCAGACGGAGCAGTGACAGCAGGAGGACTGGTGGAGGAGAAGGCGTTCCAGTCACCAAACTCACCGTTACCAGTAGACAGCGAACCTGCGCAGATTGAATCAATTAGAAACAGTAAAAAAATGACATCCATGTACATACTACCTTTCATTTAGATCAGTAAAATTTTTTCAAAGGGAATTAATACTTTTATTCAGTAAGGACGCATTTGATAGACAGTGACAAGACTTTAACAGTGTAACAAAAAAATATATAATTTTTCAAATAAACGCTGTTCTCTATGCAAGCCTGTGTTTTTTTACTGAATGTGTGATCAAATAAATGCGACCATAATATAATGACAATGTTAAACAAAATGTTACATTTGATATTGTGAGGATATCCCTGCAGACTTCTTTTTTTGTGTTTATGCATGTTGGTTGCACCACATGACATTTATATATTTTCAAGGTCTGACTGGGAAAAACCTTAAGCTGGATCATCTTTTCCAACTCTTCCCGTCCGCAGAAATCATATTAGAAGTCTGTATTTATGCTTACATACACGTTTATTATTGATTTGTGTTAATTCTCCTGCTGACAAGGTTATTGGTTCACTGTTGAGTGGCTGTTTGTGAGGACTTCTAACCAGATCCTCACACTGCTCTTAAGGAGCGAGTCTCTGTCAGGGGAGATGGGGCATGGATGATGGGAGCTGACGCGTGTCTGTGCTCATAACACTCAGCAGGTAGCAGCTCCATCTGGACCCCTCAGTCACTCATCAATATTTCACTGTGTCGTGTGTTGCTACTCCAATCATATTTCAGACAAGCCAACAGAATTGTCATCCTCCTGCCCACCAGCAAAGTGCAACTCGCTCTACATTGAGCCGAGGCCCAGGGAGGGAAGAGGATGATGGGAAAAGTCAACGCAAGCACGCCCATTGCTCTCTGTAAAGTGGAATGTGTGTCAAATAGCTGAAACAACTTTATAAATGCTCAGTTAGGACAAACTCTGCAGATGCTACTTCTAACACCACAAAATTAGAATAAAATTGGTGAATAAATAACATTTATATCAATGGGACACAAATATCAACTTAAAAAAAAGCTTAATAATACCACTGACGGGTGATATGACATGCTTATGGGAATTCTTTACCATGTGAAATGCACAGTGAGACATTCACAGTTTGCAAGATATTGTCAGATAAGGTAAAAACAGTTTTGGACCTTGTGCAGGTGTGTACTGTATGTACAGTTGTGTTACATACCAGCTGTTGACGGGAGACTGACAGAGGCAGCAGGCGATGAGAAGTCGGCAAAGTCACCAATCAGATCTGAGCTTCCAACTGCAAAAAATGATGACACATATATAGTCTTTAGAATGCATCTATACGTAGCTTACAACACAAGTTCAAAAATCAGTTTTTCAAAAGAAGACAGGAAATTTCCAGTAAAAAGCAACGTTGTGAAATACTACCATCTAAGAGATTCTGTTTTTATTTGAATAGATCTAAAATGTAAATTTATTTCTGTGATGCAAAGTAACATTTTCACAGAAATTACTTTTTCAGGATTCTTTGATGAATATAAAGTAAAAAAAAATTTTGTATTTAAATAAATATCAATTATT